>JAJMAG010000330.1:0-20011 GCA_030564905.1 Geotrichum fermentans
CTAGTGCTAGCTGACCTCCCAAAAAAAAAAGTCCCAGAAAAAGAATCTGATATTGCTCATCCGGGTCCATATGCTCAGCTACACGAGCTTATTGTAGAGCATGTATAAACAGGCCCGCGACATTGCAAGAGGCCCTGAAGACGCTCAATAATTAATTTGCTCCTTCTGAAATAAAAAAAAAAGCTGTGACTGAGGCCTTTTGGATATTTGCTCATGAGAAATATATACATGTAGATAGATGTAGAAGAATGAAATATAAATAAGAGGCGGATTCCTTGGATATTTGGCTTGGAGCAGCACGCTTCTTGACGGTGAAGGCTCCCGTAGTATGGCGACTCCTCGAGCACTGCGACTCTTGAATACTACGACACTTGAATACTGCGTCACTTGAACACTGCAACACTTGAACACTGCGACTCTTGATAAAAACCTCCGTAGCACTGCGACCCTAGAGCACTTCGACTGTTGAGCATGCCGACACTTAACACAGCGGCACTTGTAACCAGTTCAGCATAATCAACGACCCAGGCAACAATGAACACTCTCACACAACCGAATAGCGATAGAGCTTTCGAAAGCGTCATCCTTCTACTACCCCTGTTCGACTTCACCTACAACCATCCTGCCCGTACTCCGCCAGGAATGACATGGGCTTCTTCAACAAAGGCTACAGCAAGACCAGATCAAGACCTTCGGCAGCCCCGGCCAGTACAAAACAGAACGAATCCGGATTGAGCTCGCCCACCATCTTCGCAACTACTGTAACGACCTGCGACCATCTACACGCTCGCCATTTGCCATGCCGCTAAGCACTTATGCACAGCTCAGGACTCGGCGGATACCAAGTTATCTTGTATCGACACACCTTTTTCGGCTCTCAAACGCTATTCATCTGTGTTTTCAGCATTACAAACGAAACATGTCAACATTTTTCAACTATTAACAATCATTGGATCAGAATCCAAGCTCATCTATCTTAAAACCCACACGCCACGTCCAAGATGTCTCAAGATCTTCACATTTCAAATGTTCTTTCGACATCCATGCCAACGAGACTGGAACGCAATACCACTTAAATTTGAAGCAACTGCTAAGTAATTCTTGAATCGACGACATCTCTTTAGCCTCCCCTTCAAGTGTGGTTCAGCTACCTTTCTAACCTCACACCCGAAACCTGTTCAACAATTGTCTCGAATTACAAGCCCATTTTGGAACCGACAGCGTTGCAAATCTACTAGTGCACCCCAAATCCAATCTCTAAGGTTAGTTGTTCAACCTTTTTTTTGACACGCAAACGAGGGCACCCTTAAGGCACACTTGAGTTGACACCTTTTTATTTACTATGCACTTGTGCGTAACGTTCAGCAGCCTTAGAATGAAACTTGTCAACTTTTAGAGCCGAACTCATGTTGTTACACAATCAATCAACAGTTAACGTTACTAGTAGAACAGAGACCAAGACATCTCAAGTCTCAAGTGCTAGCTACACGTGTACTCCAGTTTCTCAAAGTATACCCTTGTGCACGCTCTGTTTCAACAACAACCTTTCTTCATTCTCGTAAAGTTTTCTAGAAAGCGTACCGCAAGACCAATCACAAAAAAAGACTCAGAAGTAACAGCCCGAGTTCAAAAGCTATGTACTAGTAAATCGCAACTCAGAAAAATAACGTAGTCAAACTTTACGGCGGGTTTCCACGCTTGCCGGCTCCCGCAAGCCTCTCGACGCAATACTAACTCAAGTTCCTGCCCATTTTATTATAATCAAATTCTCATATCAATTGATTTTTTTTTTTTTGGATCAACCTGAAGTTGCCCATTTTATCAACCTTTTTTATAGTAACTTTTTTTCTGCTGTAGTAGCCACTTCAAGTTGCCAGTGGACTGGTAATACGTCCTTGCATTTTGAGACAGCATGCCGTGTTCAAAAGTGCTCATGAGCAACTAGTACTTTGGTTTGGTCTACTATAGGACGTCGGCCGAGTTCAAATGTTATTCAAATTTAGCTTTGCTTACTCTCTCTCTTCCGCTCTTTATGAGTTGGCTGTTCAAGTTGTACTAATTCAGACGCACAGTTAGTATCTCAAAATCTTGCACACCCTGCCATAAACCTTTGTTTTTCGTACAGCCAATCTACATAAATGGTACATAGAGTAACCTTCGTTACAGCTGCCAGCCTCAGCCGGTTTATAACTACAAAATTTCCGTTCGAGAAATATTGAATGTTACAACATGTGCACAGCGAACGAACCTTCTTTTATGAAAAATCAAAGCCCAAAAAGCTAAAACCCAAATTCATTCAACATACCGTCGACAAGCTCTCGCCGCTGTAGCGCTGTCTCCTCGTGGACAATCCGAAGCTGCCGTAGCACTACCCCAAGCGCCTCTCCAAGGGACTGGGGACTGCAAGCAAACGAAATGGCTTGGGCACCGGCGCCAAAAATAAGCACGTCGTCGCGCAAGAGGCCCGATAATGGGGGAAACCCAAGTACAGCCGCCAGCTGACAGCATCTGCCGCCGGTACTGTCAAGTTCAGCGGCCAGTTCCTGTCTACGCCGCTCCCCCGTCACAAGCACCGTGTGCCGAGACACGCTCGGAGGCTGTTTGAAGAAGCCCTCTACCTTCAAGTATACATCCTCGCAGCCACCAACAATATCAACCTCCAAGCATGTCAAGTTGACCGCTCGCACGGTGAGCTGGCACTCTCTACCATCCCAGCGCTGCGTAATGTGGTGGAGCTCGTTATAAAGGCTGTTGTACAGCGCGGCTGTGTCCAACATTTGGGATATCGCCAAAACGGGCGACCCGACTGAAACTAAACTGAACAGGAAAGCACGCGCGTGGGAATGCGCGTTACTGGCACCGAGACTCAGCATAAGCCCATTGTCTTTGCCGTTGACAACTCTCCGCCGGAAGCACGCGCTAAATCCGGGCGCGTACTGGAATTGAATGAGGTCAAAGCTGGCAGAGACGATGTCCACTCCCCGCGACTCCAGCACGGCAGTCACGTCGAGCGCCTCGCGAATTAACGCAAACCGTGCTGCAATCCTTTCCAAAATGCTGGCAGCGTCCCATGGGATCTGCGGAACGTCTAGAGTTATATTGAAAACCCCGTCCTGGAAGACGCTAATAGTGCCTTCTGTCGCCAATGCACGGATACGATCAGGATCTGCGAGTTGGCCTGCCACATATACAGCACCATCTTTCAGTCTTTCTGGCACGTATAGGCTGACTATCTTACTCGCAATGTAATCCAATTGCCCCATGTGTGCACGGAGCGCATCAACGCTCACTGCAATTGGAAGTCGATCACAAACACGAGGCACTCTGCACACAATCCCCGAAGCCTTAAGAGTATTGGCAACTTGATAAACCGCGACAGCCTTACCCATGATTTTAGCTAGATATTCAAACATTTTGTATTTGCATCCCTCCTTGAACTGGCTAATCCCAATTTCCTCAACCTGGGAATACTGCCAGCCCTTGAACCGAGAACCAACATTTGCCCTAGCTCGCTTACACACCCAGAACTTGACTTCAGTCTCCTTCAAACCCAGAATAGCTGCTAGGACGCAGATAGAGGGCCAGCCTGGTTTAGTAAAGGTCATGTATTTTGCATCTGTGACGTGCAGCTGAACTGGGAAGCTATCGACTGCCCAGCCTTCGGCACGAGCCACGTTCCCCAGCCGATCCTTTACCACCAGGAAATGCGTACTTATAAGCTGCTCCACAATCTCTCTAGGCTTGCACCGCGAATTCAAAAGCTTTTCATCCAAGAACTGCATTCTGTCGTGTAATTCGCCAGATATCAGCGGCTTTCCTGTGACCTTGTCCAATCCAAACTCAACATCACTATGACCGATTTTCACGAAAACCCTTTCTTCAACTCGCGTTGGTGCCAGTGAAGTGCCATTCCAGTAGTCCGTGAGACCTCCATAAACTGCCGCAAGATCCAGTCTTGCGTGCAGCGCAAACACTTGCTCGAGAAGCGACTTTACCGATATGTTAGTCTGTCCAAACTCAATGTCATGGTCTTGCAGTCGCCCTGCCCTGTACCATTGGACTTCGATTTTTGCAGTCCCGCGTGCCATGCCTATAATCAAGAGATTCGCGCGTCCCCAGTATCTGATTTCAAGTTGAGCTTTTTTCATCCTGTAATGAATCAACCCACTTAAAAGGCCCTCACGAAGACATTTTAGTTCATTGCAAAGCATTTCCAACTTGCACCATAACGCAAACCTGAGAAGCATGCTTAATGTTCTAGCCAGTCCTCGCGACATTGCGACCGCGTTTGCTGCAGCTTCAAGTCGCTTCATGCTGACGCCTATTTGCACACCCGGAAATTTGAATTTGAAGTCTACAAGGTAAAACATCCCCGTCAACGTATCGTCACCTACACCCATCTTGGCCTCAAACAAGTGCTCGATAACAAACTGGGCACATCCATTCTTAATCGAGTAGTTGCCAAAGGGAGTGTCCAGCGGTTCCATGGCCAGTCTTACTGCCAGAACCAAATTCAAGTCCTGCAACGCTGCTAATACCGTCTTGGGCCTTAACGCTTTCGGGGTCACCATGCCTCTTGCCAGCTGAAACGGGCGCCCATACACCAGGACCTGTAGCGCTGTCTCGAAGTCGGCTCTCTTGACGTGCCACCCCGGCGTGCGGGCATACTTATCTCCAGCTGCGAGAGCTGCCCCGAAATGCACTCTTTGGCCCTGCAAGAACTGTATAATGTTTATTAGCAGTTTCGTTGGACCTGCGTACCGCCGTACCCAGCGCACCAGGAAATACACACGTATAAGCTGCGCAGTTAGCATCTCAAAACTTCTGCCTACAATGAACAGGGCACGGGAACCAGCTCCAAGTCTATTTGCGGAGGCCAACAAGTTAGACACTCCATCGCGAATCACGGCTAGAAGGAATACTTTCAAATCTGCTTGGTTAGTCGTGATATCCTTCAGCAGCGGAGGAAATATTGGCTTTTTAGACTCAGTATTCCATTGATCCTTGATGATTTTATTCAATGTCTCTTGCGCCTCCTCTAATCGTGTGCTTTCAAGCTTTCCTGTATTCTTCTTTTCAAATTAGCTTAGAATTCTGGGATATCGTTTGGCTGAGTTTATACTACAGACCTTAAGTGCCCTGCTTTGTGGCAATTTTCCCTGAATGGCGCTCATTGATTTACTACACTTTGGATCTTCAGCTTTGGC
Organism: Geotrichum fermentans; assembly: GCA_030564905.1. Taxonomy (NCBI): domain Eukaryota; kingdom Fungi; phylum Ascomycota; class Dipodascomycetes; order Dipodascales; family Dipodascaceae; genus Geotrichum; species Geotrichum fermentans. The sequence goes on from JAJMAG010000330.1 coordinate 5,208, forward strand.
ATCTCTCATCTCGGGTAAGATATCTAGCAGATCTGTATCCCAAAATTTTTGTACAAGTTCTTGATAATGTTCATCAAAGCTATCCACTGGTTTTCTGAAAAATGTTGTAGCTTTTTTGGCCCTCTTGCATGCCTGTTTCCCCATGCCATTTGCCTTAGATTTGGGCATATCATTGCTTTGCTCGGATTTGACACTTTTTATGCGGATTTTCGTAACCTTTCCACCTTTTTTCAATTTGACAGGTTTTTCTTTGACTTGGCTACTATCATTCCCCTGGCCTTGTGTGGGGGTGTCGCTTAGTTTCAATCTCTCTCCCTCTTCTGGAGTATGTTCTGATGCTGGCCCAAGCGGCGACTCCAAAAACATTGACGAGGAAATTTCCTCATTTACCAGCGCTTTTTCGGGTATGTTCTCCAATAGTATCTCATCGTCAGGCTTTTTTTTCAAAGCTCTCTTGTTAGTTTTGTTGCTTGTATTGGGAAGGCTTTTCTTGGTTTGTTTTGGCTGTCGTTTGCGGACGTTGGACAGTTTCTCTGCTTTCGGTTCGTCTGACGTCAACGTTGAAGGTGAGGATGGTGGCAGGGCGTCGTCTTTTGAACTTGTAATTGGACTGACTGTAGTGTCCATGATGCCGTGTTCTGGAATAGCAACAAGAGGTCTGGGGACTCGCTTTGCACGTTTCCGGGGATAGAAAAGTTTCCGGCGTGCCCTAGGTTTGCGAGGTTTTGCTTTGCGAGGGGTACTCTGACTTGCTGGCTGCTTTGGAGATGAAGCTGAGCCATCTTGAAGGCTCTTTCCGTCGGCCGACTCAACCTCCTCCGGCGCGGTTTCCTCGGAATGAGGCGGTCCTGATTCAACGTCCTTTTTCTTCTTTTCGTTCTTTTTCGCAGGCTGACTGGCAGTGGAACGGGATTTTTGGCGCTTTCTTATGTCTGCAGGCGCTAATAGTGGTAATGGGAGTGAGGCCTTAACATTTCCGGCGTTCGCTTCTAGCGACGCCTTCCGTGCCTCTTCAGTTGCTCGTCTTGTAACAACCATGTTCGTTCAATTGGAGATTTTTTATCAAGCACGATTACTGCATGAAAGCGAAGATTAAGAAGCATATATTTCAAAACGCAAAACAAATGAAACGTGAAAACCATCACAGGTATATAGTAGGTAGTAGAATCATTTGTGGTGCATCGAAAGCGAGAAACCTTACGCTGGCTATTTTTCAAGCTCATATATTTCTGGCTCAAAGCCACTTGCACTTATTAAGTTAAGTACTATATGTAACACCATCAAATAGTAATACACTAACCAGGTTGGAATAGAACTACAAAGACCGAAATTATTGTACTCATTTTCGAGGAGAGCCTACTAACGCTAGTTGTGAATATGACTTTGTGTAAAACGACCCGATTTGGATCCAAACATGAGCACAGACAAAAAAAGCGCCAGATTCGAAATAAACGACTTGTCAAGCGAAAGCTCAACCGGCGTGAAGCAGTGTAACGGGAAGCACACATTGCAAGTAGTAGAAATGACTGACTGGGTTTGATCAACTTTCCACGATGATTAACGGGCTCACTTAGATATTTATAATGAATTGGTACAAGTATTAGCTCATGTAGTATTGCCAAACAAACATCCACAACAACCTCTCGTTTGAAATGAAGAGCTACTTCAATCAAACGGCACCATCTCTTTCAATCCTAATTACTCCTATTACCACAACTTCGCCTGCATCTTCTAAACCCAAGATGGCTTCTGCTTTTCCGAATTTTGACTGGGACTTCAGTCCCAATCCAGCTCTGGAGATCTACGACGATCTAGAGCCTAGCTTTCACTTTCCTCTTTACACACTGCCTTTTAAGCCACCTGAGCTCCGTTACAGCCCGCCCAAGTTCTCCCCAACCAAACGCATCCTCCGCTCACGGTACGATCTTGCTCGTGAGGTTTTAACGTTTTTGTACACGAACACCGAGACCAAGGCCCGTCAAACCGGCCATCCGCTTACTGACGAAGCGCTGCGTGCTCTACTTCACACAAAGTGGGAAACATGTCCACAAAGCCTTGTAGGCGCCAAACAGGGAGACTTTGACAGCATGTACCGCTGTATTGACCAGGTATTACACAGTCCTCCGCTTGAGAATTCGGTGGTTGCATGGCCTTCAGACGCAAAGTGTGAGAAGTTCGAGAACCCCTGGGAGAAATACTTTGATGAGCTTTTGGAAGAGATTTTGGAAAATTAGAGCTGAATGAACTTTCTTTGGATTTCTGGGGTTGCAAAAAGTAAGACAACCCGCCTATTTGATGGGTTTGACGTCTGTTTGCTGAACGATATCAGAAAACTTCAGCACCGCACTTTTACATGCTGATCAAGGCATCAAGGACAACTGAGTGTTAACTTCCTTTTCCACCTCGAAAGATTTCCACTTTTATAGGTAAAAATTCAAAGACAAACATCCAATTATATCATATTTTCATTAATAGACTCTCTCTTTTTTTTTCTACGACAATGATCATTTAACCTTTGTATAGTATGGCAAATTAAGTAGACTTCTCAGCCTCCTCCGGCTCCTTAACCTCCTCTGTCTTGGTCTCAGCAGCGGCATCTTCCTTGGCTTGCTGTGCCTCCAACTTGGCAATCTCAGCCTTAGCCTGAGCGACACGCTCCTTGGTCACACGGTCCTGGTTGGTAATGTAAAACTGCAGCTTCTCTTTCAGTTGCTCAACAGTCTTGGGAACCTCGGCAGCAGAACCGGGGACTGCGATGTTCAAGGCGGTCAGATCCTCAACGATCTTGAAGTTCATGGTCAGCTTGTTCTCCTCCTTCTTGGAAGCCTCGGCCTTGACACCTCTCTTCTTATGCTTCTTGGAGCCGGAGCCAGCAACAAAGACCTCAGTATCCTTCTTCAGAACCTTGGCATTGGCAGGCATTTCAACGACACGGGTGACGCCAGTCGAGTTCAATGAAGTATCAACGGCGGCGGTCTCAGCATCAAACTTGTAGTCGGGGTCAAAGTGGTGAATCAGCATCTTGGCGGCAGAAATCTGGCTAAGGAAAGCGGGCTCAGATGCAATCTCAAGCTTCTCCTGAGCAACCAACTGGCGCTTCTCCTTCTCGGCCTCCTCACGCTCAGCACGTTCACGCTCGTGACGAGCAGCAATCTCGGCACGGACTTGCTCCTGGTAGTTGCGAACCTGACCATAGTATTCATCCTTGCGGGCCTTGATCTTCTTGTAAGCCTCGTCGTACTTCTTCTGAGCATCATTGCGGCGCTCGTAAAGCTCGTTGCGGTTCTGGTAAGCCTTCTGAGACTCGTCGCGGATGGCGTCGAGAGCGGCAATGACTTCGTTGTAGCGGGCGCTAACAGCCTTGGCCTCAGAATCATCGATAGACGCCTTGAGAGCAGAGATCTTGGCCTTATCCTGATCAATGGTGTTCTGTGTCTCAGCTAAGCTGGCAAAGTTCTTGCGCAGCTTCTTCAGGTTGCTGATCTCGTTGAGAGCTTTTCTCTCCTCAGCGATGCGGAAGCTGCCGGAATCGACCTTTCTCTCCAGATCCTTGACGTGGTTATCGAGATCTTCAACAGACTTGAAGCTCAGTTTAGACTTGGAGGCCTGCAACTCCTTGACCATTCTCTTGAGTCGCTCGTCGATCTGCTTGACCTCATCGGTGATCTTGTTACGGGCGGTCTTGAGCTGAGCCTGCTTCGACTTGAGCTCATCAAGTTCCTTCTTCAGTTTCTCGCGCTCCTCATTCTTGGGGGAGTTGGCAGAAAGGGCACCAACTGCCTTTCTGGCGTCCTGAACGATCTTCTCTTTGGCCTTGAGATCAGCTTCGAGCTTCTTCAAATCCTCGTTGAAGGCATCCTTGTCGGGTCTGACAGCCCGCTTGGTCTTGGGAGCAGGAGCAGCAGCTCCATTGTTTTTAGATTCGGCGACAGCAGTGACCATCCTTGGGTATTATGTGGATTGGAGCTGAAAAGTGGTGAGAAGAAAGAAAGAAGTGGGTGGAAGAAAAATTAAGGAACTTTGATAGACTACGTGTCACCAAATCAGGAACTTGAAATTTGGAGGCCACGACTCACTACGGAGGCCGTGGCTTGTCTTGGTTACTGTGCTGTGGGCCTACGCGCCGTAAGTCTTTGACCACAATAGGACGAAGCATGGCGGCGACGGTTCCCGAGCGATGAGACATCTTCAGCCATCGTTCTCAGCTGCGCACTGTGAGCTTTTACGCTACGCCCAACGCTCACAAGGCTGGCCGACTCTCCATGCATGATTTTTCACTTCTTACCTAATGGGCAGTGTTTATGGATGCGTAGACAGGCCTCGCTGAGTCCGCCCGTGCACCCGGGTCCCTAGCGCCGTAGCTCCGTTGGAGAACCATCGAGACGCTCAGCCGCGTACGGTAGCTGCTGGTCGTTGCTGGACTGCGTTAAACATCGACGGTTCGTTCGTGGCCCCGAAGACAAGCCTCAGCGTTGTGAAACGAGTTGTAAAACAACGTTTCCCGCTCGCTTCAATGCGCGTAACAGGCGCAGCAGGCGTAGCAGTCGTAGCTATCGTAGCCACCGCGAGGCCTCGTCGGTCTATTCTGTCACCAAAACCGCTTTTCGCGGTGCCCGAGCGGCGCGCGTGATAGTTTTCATTGGCTGATCCGGGGCCTCTGCTTTGTCCAGAAACCGGCCGCTTTGATCAACACAAAAAATTTGGCATCTCTTTGCGTTCCATTTGTTGACCCCCCTTTCTATTTTTTTTCTCCCATCTTCCTCTTTAACCAGCGCTTCTCTCCTCCCTCCAACCCCTCATCACGCTCAAGACACTCGAAATGACTCAGTCTGACTATGCCGCAAGCGTCGAAAAGATGACTGCCGAGGATATCCTCAGCATCTTCCCTGATGTCGCTCCTATTCACGCCCCCAACTCCAGACCCTCAATGGCATCCAGCGATGATTCCAAGCTCTTCGAAGGCCACGACGAGGAGCAGATCAAGCTCATGGAGGAAGTCTGCATCGTCCTTGACTATAACGACAAGCCCGTGGGATCGGCCTCCAAAAAGACATGTAAGAACCGATTGAGCCCATGGCAGGATCTCGAGAAACTAATCGATTCAAGGCCACGTTATTACCAACATCGACAAAGGTCTGCTGCACCGTGCCTTTTCCGTATTTCTGTTTAACGACAAGAACGAGCTGCTTCTGCAACAGCGCGCTGACGAGAAAATCACTTTTGCCAACATGTGGACCAATACCTGTTGTTCCCATCCCTTGGCCATCCCCACCGAGCTGGGGTTTGATCTTGAAAGCTCTGTTGCCGGTGTAAAGAACGCTGCGCAGCGAAAACTGTTGCAGGAACTAGGCATTCCTGCCGAGCAGGTACGTTTGTATATTCGATGTTCACGCATCGAATCCCCTTGCTTTCGAATTTCTCGCCAAACGTTATCGAAATATGCATCTGGCAAAACTAACTTACAATTAGGTCCCGCTTGACGACTTCAAATTCTTGACTAGAATTCACTACGTCGCTCCCAGCAGCCCAGTCTGGGGTGAGCACGAGATGGATTATATTCTCATCATCAAAGCCAACGTTACTCTCGACGTTAACCCCAACGAGTGCAAGGACGTCAAGTACGTCTCTCCTTCTCAACTCAAAGAGATGTTTAAGAACGATTGTATGTATTTTTGTTTCTTCTACTGACCTCCATCTCTTTTACTAACTGCCGGCACGTAGCACTTCTTTTCACTCCCTGGTTCAAGCTCATCTGCGACTCATATCTGTTCAAGTGGTGGGATTCGCTTGACAAACTTGATCAGTTCCAGGACAACGGCATCAACCGCATGCTATAATAGATAATCTTTCTTCTTCTTCTTCTCCTTCTTAATCCTGTATTTTTATCTTGTTTTGATTTGTCTTAATAGTAATCTTGGATTGGCTTTCAAAAGTTTTCTGAATCGTAGCTAACTGCACGGCTGAGGGTTAGGCCTTAAAAAGCAACGACTGCTGTTGGGAGTTTTACGCGTGAAAGCGCTAGAAAAATTTTTTGTTCACAAAATATTTCAAACAAAAAAGACTTGAATCAACTTTTCATAATTGAAATTGTTTATAATGGCAAGAGACAGTCATTCAAGTGCTCCGAGCGGAAATAGAAGAGGTGGACGTGGTGGCAGTCGCGGTGGATTCAGAGGTGGTAGCCGTGGTGGATTTAGAGGTGGACGCGGAGGACGTGGCGGTAGCCGAGATGGATTCGTCAACAAGGGCAGAGAGATCAGGGAGAAGAGAAAGGAAGAAGAAACCAAAAAACTGTTAAAGGCAGCTTCCGAAGCAGCATTGAAGACCAAGCAGAAGGAAAAGGAGACAGAAGAAGCATCAGACGAGGAGATTGAAGATGTGGAGGAATCCTCAGACGCAGCTGAAGAGGACCCTAAGGAAGATGGATCTGAAGACGAGGAATCCCAAGGTGAGGAATCTCAAGGTGAGGAATCTGAAGGCGAGGGATCTGGAGAAGAAGAATCTCAAGGCGCGAAAGACAATACGACACAGGACAAAGCTGAAAGCAAGGCCGAGGGAAAGTCTGTTGACGAACTGGAGACTGCTGAAGCCGCCGAGCCGAACTCATTCCTTGAGCTCGGTGTCACTCAGACAATTCAAGACGCCTGTGACGCGATGGGGTTCAAGAAGCCTTCTCCTATTCAAGCTCAGTCTATTCCTTACGCTCTTCAAGGCCGCGACATTATTGGTCTTGCACAGACCGGATCAGGTAAAACCGCAGCGTTTGCTATCCCAGTTCTCCAAGCACTGTGGGAAGCCCCCGCGACTTTGTTTGCATGTGTCATGGCTCCCACCCGAGAGCTGGCCTACCAGATCGCGGAACAGTTTGAGGCACTTGGAAGCGGTATGGGCCTGAGATGCGCCGTTATTGTGGGTGGCATGGATATGATGAGCCAGGCACTGGCACTCTCCAGAAAGCCACATGTGGTTGTCGCCACGCCAGGCCGTCTCATGGACCATCTGGAGCATACCAAGGGATTCTCGCTAAGAACTATCAAGTATCTTGTGCTGGACGAAGCAGATCGTCTTCTCGATATGGATTTCGAAGTCGCCATTAACAAGATCTTAACCCTCATCCCTAAAAACCGACACACTTACCTTTTTTCGGCCACAATGACGTCCAAGGTCGACAAACTGCAACGTGCTTCGCTATCCAATCCTATTCGCGTTGCTGTGTCTTCCAAGTACGATACTGTCGCCACCCTCCTCCAGTACTACATGTTCATTCCTCTCAAACACAAGGATACCTATCTAGTCTATCTTGTCAATGAGATGGCTGGTAATTCCATCATCATCTTTGTGCGAACACGACAAGACACCGAGCGCACTGCGCTCATTCTCCGCGCTCTCGGCTTCTCCGCCGTTCCACTCCACGGTAATATTTCGCAGACTGCGCGTTTGGGATCTCTCAACAAATTCAAGGCTGGCTCCCGCAACATTCTTGTGGCCACCGACGTTGTGGCTCGTGGCCTCGATATCCCATCCGTCGATGTTGTCATCAACTACGATATCCCCACCGATTCGAAGGCCTATATTCACCGTGTTGGTAGAACCGCACGTGCAGGTCGATCCGGTAAGTCCATTTCGCTCGTCACCCAGTATGATGTGGATTTGTACCAGCGAATCGAGAGCGTGCTACAGCGCAGGCTAGACGAGTACAAGGTGGACAAGGAAGCTGTCATGCTCTTGTCTGAGCGTGTCTCAGAGGCACAGCGCGAGGCTGTAATGACGCTCAAGGCCAACCAAGAAAAGGGCAAGGGCGGCCGCAATGGGCGAACTGGCAGTCGGCGCAAGGGCGACGACAAAGATATGGGCGAGGAGTAATTACCTACTCTGTTTCATATAAAAAAAGTAATGCATTTGTAGAATAGTTTCAGTATGTGTACGTACTGCGATATATATAACGGACATGAGAACAAGGATGAAAGTCATTACAAGTAGGTCGGTTTTAGGAAGAACTGCCATGCTTCCAAGCAAAATGCATGTACTGCAGTATGTAGCGGGCATAAGAATAAAAATGAAAGTCATTACAAGTACGTCAGGTTTAGGAAGAGCTGCCATACTTCCAAGCAAAATGCCAAACAAGAGTGATGAGGAGACCAGATGCAAGAATTGATGTGCCAGTGATCATGAATGTCAACTGGTAGCACGCACTGCCAGTACAAGTTCGAACAGGTTCGCTTGTCACTAGACCAGACACGGAGCTGCTTGCAGCGTCATAAACACGGGCAAACAGGAAACCAAAACCGGATGATCCAATTGCCGGACCAAGAATGAAAAGTCCCCAATGAGTTCCTAAATTTTCGACACCCCAGGTGCATGCAATGATAGTAGGAATCAGAGTATATAAAGCGCCATATGAGAAGCCATTTGCAGACGACGGCACAAAAAAATATTTTGCATCTTTCAGCACCGTGAAAACACCGGAAGCCAAAAGAAAATGAATCAATGCCGTCGCATACATGATGACGGCAAGTATGGTTGGTCTTGAAATTTTGTCCCTGACCAAATCGGACAAAACACCCACACCCAATCTTGCAATAGTGGAAAACGCAGAAAACAGGGATACGTGAGTCGCAACGACTGGCCCGTTCGGGACAGTATTAAGAATCATACCCATGTTATTAAGGTACATTTCCAGCGGTCCAGAGGCAAGCACAAAGGCTGCAAAAAGCATCCAAGCAGTGTGGTCACAAAGAAATTGGCCAACGGTCTCATGGCGTTTGTAAATCATATCTTCTCTTGACTGAGCAATGCTTCCTACATCCTCATCAAGGTTTCTTGGAGCCTTGGAGTCTTCATCAGGTTCTTCCCGCGCTGGGCCACTAACCCCGCCGACTTTTGTGCCGACCCAGCTCAATAAGCCAGTAAAGAAGTACAATATGCTAAAGAATTTGAATGTACTCGTAAGAATAATACCTCCATCACTAGTGAAGAAAAACGTTTGAATTAGCTGAGATTGCCAGAGCGAACTCAACCCGTAACAGGCAACCGGGGCTGAGATCGCCAAACCAGGGGACCCTGAAAAGACGCGGGCACAGGTGATAACTGCACTGAAATAAAGGGCTGACGTTGCGGTTCCAATGAGAGCGAACGATACTGCTAATGCATGATAGTTTGCAGCAGCATCACCAGCTGTCGCAGGATTCGACATGACAGCAGCCGCGTAATAAGCTGGAGTAAAAAGAGCTGTTGAGAGTAATGCCAACACTCCAGGTCCAACCTTATCCGCCACATACCCGAGTACAGGCACGGGCAGGTACATTCCCAGAGCGGATGCAATGCTGATGTTGTTAATTTGTAATGAGGTGTACCCGAGGCGATGCTGAAATCCTGGGGCAAACATGGAGAAGAGCGTGATGGAGTTTGCACATCCGCAGACGATTAGTGCCATCACGAAAGCAGCAACGGCACGCAGCCTTTCTCTCCTGAGGCTATTATCGCATAGCCTTGTAGGGTTGTGGAGTTGTGACTGTTCTAAAAGACTGGTTGTTTCATCAGCTGGTAGAGCCTCGATAGTATCGGAACGACTCATTTCTCGAAGGTATGATGAACAAAAAGGTATCAAGTCTAGATAAGAATCGAAAAGCTAGAAAGAAAAATAAAGAAAAAGAATAGAGTGAGACAGACAAAAGAGTCAGTTGAAATTGAAGCAATCAGAAGTCGAGGTAAGAGTCAAAATTCATTCCGTGCAAGGAACGGCAAGTCCTGGTCACGTGAAGATGAATTTCTGTATGGGCTGATAGTACTGAAGGAATATTTCAACTGATACTGATTCATAGAAGACCGCAGGCTTCGAAATCGAGAGGAGGCACTGATTCCATGGAACTGTCGTCTTATTTTGATGCTACATTAATTTTTTTTTTTCGTTATCGATACTCTTTGGGGTTTCGCTGTTGATGGGTGTGGCCGTCGACACTTCCTTTAGGGCCACTTCAATGCCATTCAAATCAAGAGGGTCCTTCTCCTTTAAAACCTCTTCCTCTGTAGTATCTCGTCCTTTTGCTTTGTCAATGAGACCACTCAATCTCTCAACTTTCTTCTTAAGCCTGCTAGCTTCGATTGTAGCACGTAAAGCTTTCTGAAATTGTGTCTGAGCGGAGCGGATCGAGAGAGGGCTCGCCAGGCCTAGCTGTATCTGCTTACTCTTCTGCTTCTCCATCAACTCTATATCTCCATCGGTGATTCTATTTCTAGTGTTAGGCGGCTCATTCAGCATGCATGGACTCCTTGTGTTCTTACTTGATGGTAAACGGCGTGTTCTCTGTCGGCCGTTCATCGTATAGCGCAGTTCCTTGAGATCTAATCATTGTCGCTGTATTTGCCTTAGCTAAATCCAAAAAGCCCTAAAGAAAGGTTAGCATCACATTGCGTGCGTGATGGTCATGGAATGTCATGTCCACGATGATTTTCACCAGGTAATTTCACCTTTCGCCTCATCAAGTCTCACCTTTGAAAACGCGGTTCCCGCATTCGATTGAGCTGTGGCATATAGATCAAGAAAGTTCAGATAGTCAACCAGAATTGCTTCTATATCCTGATCCGTTGGCTCATCTTGTCGTGAAGCCGTTGTGTTACTGTCGTTTGCTTCAGTAGGAGTTTCCGGCGTCGAAGCGATCTTGTCCTCCACGAGCGTCGCGCGCGCATCTTCAACAATCAATTCGCTGGTCATAGTAGAAACTTCAGTTCTCTTGTTTTGATCTTGTGCTGAAATGGGACTGGAGAGCGATGAAGAGGAAGAAGTTAGTGTTGTCTGGCTGCCTCCCATTCAGTTGTTGGTCCCAGGGAAGGCAAAACCGAAAAAAAGTTGTGTTAAGAGGAAGGAGGAGGTTCTGGAATCAAGCAGGCCTTCGCAACAACCACCATCGAAATATCACAAGAAAGGCAAAAATAGTAAAAGAAAGAATGAAATTAAAAAGGAATTATGCGAGAAAAATAAACAAGACAAAGTTACGGATCTTTCTCTATCCAATGCAAGGGAAACTAATCCATCGGACACATCTCAAAGTACAGGTACGAACGACTCCACCCCTCTACCTTCAACTTACTTCTTCTCCGAAGACTTCATGCAACTGTGAGTTCCTTTCGCTTGGCAAAAAAAAAACATAATTCCATTTATAGCAAAATCCTATTGTTGAAAAATCCATAAATAATTAAATAAATCGTCCCTTATTGGGAGCTCCATGCCTCGTCAAGCCCTTTCGGCTACGTTCTTAAGCAAATTGATCGGGAATTTCTTCACCTGCTTCATTGTAAAACTTTCCATCAACCTGGAATCGCTTCTGGATCTGGGCTTGACCGTTCGCGATGAGATTCTGAACTTGTTCTTCGTTCAGTGGGTTGCCGTTCTCATCTTGGTAAACAATCTTCTCACCAGGCTTTAAAGAAGAAACACCTGGAATAGGTTGGGCGCTGATGCCGGTGACGCCTGTGGAGTCTTCCTGTTTGTAGCCTTCCTCGCCCTTAACTATAGCAGGACGTTCCAGGTACTCAACGACTGGCGTATCTTCAACAAGAACGTCTTCATACACAACGTCTCCCTCTACAACACCTGATGCAGTTTCGATTGTAGTCTCAACCGTAGTCTTGATATCAGTCTCAGTAACTGTGACAACGACGTCAGCATTGACAGGTGTTGTTGGAATAACAAAGTCATCGTACTGCGCATAGGTGTCGAAAAAGACATTACAGTCAAAATCCATATCAAGGAACTTGGACTTTTCACAAAGAGATTTAGTCCATGGGTTGCCATAGATAAGAGGAGAATACCAGACAAACCAGGCTCCAGCAGCAGTAAAATATGTAACTAAGAGAGCGTAAGATAAAAACTTTACCTTAATAACTTTGAAAGCAATATACTCCCAAGTCTGAGCAATTGCCAAAACGCCAAAATAGACAGAGGCAAGGTAGTGATGAAGAAAAAGCTGTCGCTCCATAAAAAAGGAAGGAAAATAATGAAAGGCCCAACCAAGAAGGAAGACAGCAACGCCAATGTCGAATTTCTTGTATTCACTGTCAGCGTTGAAACCGGGGTATCCACGCTGCCACCGGAGAAGTTCAAAAATCTTTAAACCAGAAAATATTAGAACGAGGCCAGGAATAGACCACCAAATAATACCATTGCCAATAAGATAGACTTGACGGTGATCCTTGACCCAAAAGTTGATACCTCTCTTCATGATAATCCAAGACTCAGGGCGTGACTGAAAGGGGTGCGTAGCCGTAAGATCGGCATTGATTTTCCACATGACTTTGTTTAGCTCAATGAACTTTTCAAAGAAAGAAGGCTTGTGGTACGAAACAAGTTCAGTATTGGTAGCATCCAGGTGGGGATGAGAGTTTTGCTCAATTTGCCAGATGCTATTTGCAAAAGATGGGCCTCGCACGCAAGTTACCTCCTGTTGTTCAAATCCCCATTTGGGTAGCTTGACACTGTGTGAGAACAATATACAACCAGTCATAGTGTGAACAAGTCTGAACTTGGTCTCCATCGCTCTCAACCTCTCGCGAGCAGGGCCTTTGCGGGACTGGTCCTTGATAATTTCGACGCGGAAATTATCATTGGCATCGCCATCAAATCCCTCGTAGCCATAAGCAGACACCTCATTTTGGTAGTCCTGCTCAGTAACAGGCGGTCTGACATCATGGGAGTGGAGTCTATGATGAGTTGCAACGTGTTTTAAACGAATAATGGCGCCATCTTCGATGAGAACAGGGTCCTCACGGTCCTGGTAGCGGATGCCATCCTCCGGCCTAGTAATATTTTCAACAAGCCAGTCGTTGTTCACGTCTTTGTGAGGGTATAAAGTAATCTGCTGCTGCTTGGAACCAGTCTCGTACAAGTGAGGATGGGAGTGTAGGTAACCACCCTGGGTATTGACATGTCTTAGAGTAATAGTAGAACCAAGCGCAACATCAGCAGGGAACTTGCCAACCAAAGGAGAGTCTTTCAGAGTAGACTGGAACTCTGGAGAGAAAAACGAAGCGCCATCTCCATTGTTTGCAACTGAAAGAAAGTGGATGTAGAACATGAAAAGATAAAATGCAAGGGGTACTCCAATAAGCAACATAGCTCTAGACGCAAACTGCTTGCAATAAGCTGTAGGAGAGACAGACAGATCAGCCAGGATCCACCACAATTGCCATACAGTAAGAACTCCCACCCAACCAACTGTGAAAAGTCCAACCCATTTGGAAGACATGGTTGCGCCTAGACCTAATCCAGTAAGAAATAAGTACCTGAACCAATTTCTTTGCAAAGGAGCCTCATTCATAAACCTCACAAATCCATATGTCGTAAGTGAAATAAAGAAAACAACGGGGGAGTCGAGAAGAATATATCGAGACTGGGTGGTCAAGGCGTTGTCAATTGTCAAGAGCCCAGCACCAAACAGAGCAGTTACAGATCTGCATCCAGACGCACGCAGGGTCGCATATGAAAGTAAAACAGAAAGCACGCCAAGCGCGGCAGGAAGCATACGCATCGCAACGTATGGAACATTATTGGAAAGATAGTCAAGGCCAATAGTCTTGAAATCAAACGTTCCGTCGTACCCTGCCAAATATCCAACAACTGCAAACATCATTTTTGCAAGGGGAGGGTGTACGTCCATAAAAAACTGGCCCAGGATGTACTTGCGTGCAAAGCCGCCAAAGTGTACTTCATCAAAAACAACTGATGAAGGCTGGTTAAGCTTGTAAAACCGAATAACGCTGGCAAAAAGAGTAAGACCAGCAAGAAAACGGTAGTCGAGTGCTGTGAGCGATCGTTCTTTAGCTAGTGATTTAGACGAAATTGAGCTGGAGTGACTATATGCAGCTTTGCCGCCCTTCTCTTTCGACCCAGAGGGTCTCGATGAGCCTTTAGACTTGTGCATGTTGCTTCAGATCACACGCGTGGCGGACAGATCTGAAAAATTAAAGCTAGAAGCGAGTAGTGATTGGGAAGTCCAAGAATCACCAAAGTATGCCTCAGAAGTAATTGCACAGAAACTCAGAGAATCAATTGCGAGTAGAGAAGTCTGAAGCGGAAGAGGTTAAGTTTTATTATTGGTAATTTTGATTTAGGAACGCTTTTACACTCTCATCAAGATGTGAACACGTTAATTCTTCGTCCAAGTTCATGGGTGTTTAGAAGTCACATGATTCAAAGTTAAATTGTGAAACTTGATTAATATCGAACTTTGAAGCCCGAGCGCCATAAGAGAACCTGGTGCAAGTCTTACGAGACAAAACCGTCTTCTGAGACACACTCTGACATCATGATGATCAATCCTCAAATCCAGAAAATGCCACGCGTCAATATTTAGTGTTGCTCGCGCGGGCTTGGGCCACACCTTCCTGAGATCAAAGCACCCCAGAAACCTACGTAATCAGCGTTTTGGTAATACATGGTGCTTTGGCTCTGCCATGTGGTTTCTTCTTCATGTTCTCAAACTCTCAATGCAAGATTTGTTTTGCTTGTACTATCCAGCGAGCAAGATTGAGTTACCTGCTGAGTAGAATGCGCATACTATCAACGGCATATCTGAACGCAGGCCAATCTTCTGCATCTCTACTTGCTTTCTCACAATTCCCTTGTGTAATTGCGTTGACACGAGTTGCATGACATGTATATGCGTCGTCCTTGTCGACAATGATTTTCCAATCGAAAGCGGGAGAGAGCTTGGAACCACTACGTGACCAAACGCCCACCGATCCCAGAGGGACCCTTTGAAGAACCGATTCGAGGGGAAATGTCGTCTAGACAGTCTAGGCCATTTAGA
>JAJMAG010000331.1:0-20003 GCA_030564905.1 Geotrichum fermentans
ACGCAGGCAGGCGGGGCGGCGTCTGCGGGCACGCCAGAGGGGCCCCACAGTGCGGGCGCGGACGGCGCCATGGACCTGCTGGCGGTCGACGTGGGCCCGGGCGACGGCGTGAGCGAGGTGTCGCAGACGGCGGCGCTGCAGGAATGGGTCAACCAGGTGCTGGCTGTACAAGCTGCGATACATACCAACCCGCGGGCTGTCCAGGTGTCGCTGTCGTAACATGTACTACGTATCTATTCATAAGGGAAATATTGCAAGAGCTAGTTGGAGAATACAAAAAAAATTGGATTAAGAATATCAACATGAAATAAAATAAAATAAAAAAAACAGGGTCAACGATGGTTCTAAAGAGTTGTGTACATGCAAAGAAGGCTTCTAGATTTGGGGATGGGTTGTCTAAGCCGTCTTCTCTAGAGAGGCGACGGGCTCGTTGGGCGGCGAGTCGCCGGCGGGGTTGACGGCATGCAGGGTTTCTGTGGGCGGGGCCCAGGCCAGGTAGTCTCTGCGGACCTCGACGTAGTCGTAGGCAAACTCGCCGATCTGGTCGTCGTCGATGCCGCGCAGCTCGCCGTCCTCGGAGGTGCGCAGGTGGCAGCCGGGGATGTAGTTGACGGCGTAGCCGATGAGCACGGTCATGACCAGGGTGTAGCCGCAGCAGGCGCACACGTAGGCGAACTGCTTGTACAGCTGCTTCCAGTTGTGGTGGATCCAGCCGCCCTCGTGGACGGTGGAGCCGTCGAGGCCGATGACCCAGTCGGCGGCGAACAGGCCGTTGAAGAGCAGGCCGATGATGCCGGCCACGCCGTGCTCGGCGAACGTGTCCATCGAGTCGTCGACGTGCACGAGGTACTTGATCTTGGTCGCGAAGTTGCACACGACGCAGGCCACGACGCCCAGGATGACGGAGGCCCACAGCGGGATGACGCCGGAGGCGGGGGTGGCGGCGACGAGCCCCGAGATGATGCCCGAGCACACGGCCACGGTCGACCACTTGCGCTCGAGCCGGAAGTCCAGCAGGCACCACGTCATGGCGCCAAACACGGCGGCCAGGTTCGAGTTGAAGATGGCGTACACGGCGCGCAGGTTGGCGCCCAGCGCCGAGCCGCCGTTGAAGCCCAGCCAGCCGAACCACAGCAGGATGGTGCCGAGGGTGACGAGCGACACGTTGTGCGGGCGGAAGTTGAGCAGCAGCTTGTCGCGGCGGCGGCCCAGCGCGATCGCGTAGCCAAAGCCTCCCACGCCGGAGCCGATCTCGACGGGGCCGCCGCCGGCGTAGTCCAGCACGCCCCAGGTGGCGGCCCAGCCCTGCGGGCCCCAGGCCCAGCACGCGAGCGGGCAGTACACGAGGGTGGCCCAGATGAAGGTGATGACCATGGCCGGGAACAGGCGGCCGCGCTCGGCGGCGCCGCCCATGATGATGGCGAGCGTGACCATGCAGAACATGCCCTGGTACGTCGCGAACAGCAGCTCGGGGATCGTGTCGTCCACGTCGCCCCACAGCACGTTCTTGAGGCCGAACGAGTCGAGGTTGCCGATGTAGCCGTTGGTCGCGGTGCCCGAGAAGGTCAGCGAGTAGCCCCAGAAGTACCACTGGAACAGCGCCACGCACCCGGCCATGAGCGTGGCCCAGATCATGGACAGCGCCGACTTGCGGCGCGCCAGACCCGAGTATAGGAAGCCGAGCCCCGGCACCATGATGAGCACCATGCATGCCGAGATGGCGATGTACGAGATGTCGCCTGTGTCATAATCTTGTTTTCAATGGTTAGTCTATGCACAAACAAACGTTGGGAGAAAAAGGAAGCTACGCACTTTGTCCTCGAGGAACCTCTGCCGCGGTGTCGTCGGTGCGTGCTGCGAGTCGTATAGCAGCGTTGGCCGCCCGCTTTGCAAAGTATGGATGCATGATTTAGGAAGAAGCCTAGGAAGAGCTTGAGCTGAGCGTCGCTGTGATGGTGTTAAGCCCAACGATAGTCACCAAGGCAAGATTCGATGTGTTGCAGAGTTGCCGTGACGGAGGGAGTGAGGAAGCCGGGGGATATCAAAAGAAGTATAGCGAGGTGTTGTAAGTTAGCGAGAAGAGGGAGACAAAGATGGAAGAGACCATTTTTTCAAAAGAAGCAAAGGAATTGCAAAGGTTTTTATACAAGCGAAGCTTTTTGAACGAACCACGCACTATAGGCGGAACTTTTTTTTTTTTTTTTTTTTTTTCTTCACAGAGCGCTGCGCTGCGCTAGCTTGAGATGCTGACCATGTGTTAACCAACCATAAACCACGGTCTCCGTATCGGCAAATGGCAGGCCGCCCTTTATAATGGGCCAGGGTTATGTGTCCGATTTGGGCTGATATGCGCTGCCAGGGTGTGGTTAGGTGTGGTTAGCGGTGTGCGTGTTGTGCGCGCGGTGCGCGGTGTGGCAAAAAGCAACGACTGGGTGGCTGCCGAATGGGGCAATTCGCTTCCGTTCTCGGCTGACGTCTCGCTGAGTCAGCAAGGCTTGTCGCGGCTTGACTTTCTGGGCTTATCCAGCCAATCAGCGGCGCCTGCGCTCTGGGCGTCTTGGCAACCGTCTGGCACGTGACACGCGCTGAGCGAAGCAATCGTCGCCATGGACACTGAGCACTGAGCGCTCAACGCACTGCGCGTGAATTGATGAATGAATGAATGAATGAAAGAGAAGAGACACCCCGCGTATTGGTATCAGTGATGGTTCATGATCCAAACGTCCATGTCGGATCCGGCCTGGTGCTCTCTATTCTGGTGGTCATGTCATCCCTTCATCATGAGTGTCCTTTTAAATTTAAAAATCACGTTAAACTCCAGAATAAACTGATCCTCACGTATGCAACCGTCGACTTCACCAACAGCATCAACAACGGCGGCAGGCCTCCGCCGTCCCCACTTTTATGTAGACGCTCTATATACATGCCCAGCACTTGACTAGTCGCACTCCTGGTTGTTCACTGTTTCATTCCATGTTCCCCACGCAGCAAACGGGTGTCTCCACCCCCAGCGGCCCTGTATGTAGGGTCACCCCAGCCCGTGCACGCCGTTGAGGGCTCAGACGATACCGCAGTGCACCGTACGCAGTAACGTCGATCAGCGGTGGTGGTCTCTGACAGCATTTGAATGTGTCATGATGGCTGCGTGAGTGGTGACTGGTGCGATACCGCATAGGGTGCTATCGGCCAATGGCCAGCAGTGTGTGCGCACCCACCAGCACTGAGCCGACCTATGGCGAGCTGGCCAACTGGAGGCTGGGCGCTGGTGATCAGAGGGGTAAAGCACTGCAATAATAAAAACAATAACTAATGAGACTCATATTCATGGCTATGAACAACACTACTACTAGCTATTGACGATAGTAGAGTGCTTGGTTGGGCCTATGCCAAGTTCTCTGCTCTTGTTCTTTCCTTTGCCACCGCCAGTTCTCCTTCTCTTGTGTGGCTTGTGTCTCTTCGCTTCGGAACTCGCATACTCGATTCTGACCAATGACTCCGTCTGATCCGGAATATTCCGAGCTCGGTATTCCATAGGGTATGGGCTAGTGATTATGGCCTCCCTTCATGAAAAAATGAAAAAAAAAGTTTTTCTCTCTTCACATGCTGGCCAACTCACAGTGTATGGCTCAGTCTGTTTGTTTCTATGCGTGGACCTTTTGCATGGCGTTCGATGGGTAACATGTGAATCACGTAATATATTATGTCATAGGATTTAGTGGTGATCACGTGCCATATCAGCGTATACAGAGCAGCTTAACAACGAGCTTTTATTATTGTGGTTTTGTCGTCTTCATTCTCATTGTCTTATCGATAAGATAAAATCTCCAACCATCAATCAGTCAATACGATATATGGTTATCTTCTAAAGCAAGCTTCCATAGTATTACTTGGACAACTTTAAGACGTCCCCTACATATGTGAGAGCAAAAATAAAAACTAAAAAAGGTTCCATGGATGCTGCCACTTCTCAATACTAAACCTTAAACCTTTATCGCTTCGAATATCAACTTGAAGGTCGCAAGTCAACTTCCCCTCGACCGCGTATTCATCGGCCAATCAACAGCTTGAACTGGAGCCAAGGGGCTTTGTGTGGTTAGTAGTCGCGCGCTGCGACAAAGTCTCACTTGGTCTCTCACTCTATGAGTTTTGTTATGGAGACGAGTTAGTGTATCATTGATGTAGTAGCTAGTTGAAGATAAAAGAGGCCAGTGTGAAAATTACAATGCCAGAGCCATTGCAAAGCTCTAGAAGCCCAGCAGCAGCATCGAAGCCAAGAGTCTACAAAGTTGCAAAGGATACCAGACGTGGAAGAAAAGAGCACACTGGATCCCCAGTTTAGCAACCATTGAAACAACGAGTACCTGAAAAAAGTAGGATGAAGATCCGGGTATGCAATCAGCTGTTATTGATGTCTCTATTTTCATTCAAAGTTAAACTCAAGCTTCTATCTACCCGAGACGTCGACCACTCATTCGATTTCCATCATCTCTTCTACAAGCCTGTTCCGCATGTGTTCATTTCCAGGCGGCTCCTCGTCCAGCACTCACAGCTGTTGGCGGTTGTTCCACAGTGGCCGGATAAGGCCCCCCCTCGGATCCATGTATTTCCAGGCGATACGCGTCAAGTGGCTGCTTCGAATGAGTTAACTTGAAGTACTACATACTTGCTTACATACAACGCCAGCTCACTGGCTACGCGTACTGGAGATAGCCCGCTTATTTCAGCACTGCAGGGCGCCTGGGGTTTTGTTATCAGGAGCTGCAGGAAACGCTGGAAAGTTGTGATGCGTTGGTGGAGGCCTAATAGTCTGAGCTAGCATGATATCGATATCAAATTGCAGGCCTCTTTATTACCTAGTCAGCTCGTAACCCTCAAGCGTACAGCACTAGGCCGTCTAATCGCCTTGCAAGAGCCAACCCATGCAATTGCACCTCGAAATCAGGCATCTTACCTCGCCCAAGTACGCGCGGTAAATACCATGTAGTTGGCGTGATATCCAAGCTGCTTATCGATATTGAAAGTTGACTTTTTTTTTTTTTTTTCATTCCATTCAAACGTTATCAGTGGCACTGGTTGGCGACATGAACAATAGATAAGACTCGACTTTAAGGCTGCACCACATGCGGGGAGAACAATAAACAAGAGTAGCACATACACATGTCTATCAATGATACTCAAGTGCTATTGATAGCAGTGGAGTATATAGCCAACAAAAGAAAAAAAGAAAGGTAAAAAGAGAGTCAATATCAGACTATAATACATGTACCTGTATATACAGGGCTCCACCCTGGCTATGTACCCGGCGCCGGGCAGCCCCGTATCTTGGGTTTTGGATTTTGGATACGTTCCCCTCGACTTGGTCTCTAGAGTTTACAGACTGTCAAATGTTGACCCAGAAGCCCCTGAGAACCCGAAATATATGTGAATCCCTCGATACATATCGTTGCAATTGAGCCCTTTTCAAAAGCGCGTGGAACAAGCTGTACTGTAGTTGATATATCCAGAACATGCTTTGTGTACTGCACACGTATCCAAATCAACGGAATACATGTGTGCACAGTACACAGCCAGAGCCAGCCCTTGAGTGCTTCATTGATAACAGCGGGCTCGCTGTTGACTGCAACGAATGAATTCAACATACTTTCTAAACTATCAACTACGAAACCATTTCAACATTCAAATCGTGGATCCGTCCATTAGCGGCCGAGAGGGGCGTGAAGATTCGAGTTCTTGTGCTACATCGTAGGAACTGATAATTAACAGGTACAGGCAAGGAATTGGAAAAAAAAATATGGTATCAATGACTGTGCACATGTGCAGTCTTGAATTCATGTAGCAGTCATCTAATAATCGTACTACAGAAATTCGTTGCTTTTTTTGCAACGAAAAGAGGTCTCATCCACCAGCGTGTGAACTTGAAATCATCCTTTGAACAGCATTGCAACTGCATCTACACATTTACACAACATTTGAACAACAGCAAAAAACATCAATTGACATCATGATGCTAACAACTCCAAAATAAATGAATACAACTAACAAATTGGCAAACATTATTCAAAAAATATAGTAAAAAAAAAACACACACACACACACAACTTTCAAAATATATCGCCCTTATCGCCGAGCTCGTGCGCGGCCCGCATCTGCCAGTACTCGCCCTTGTAAGCCCAGTACTCCTGCTTGCTCACAGGGTGGATCCGCGTCTCAAACCACTGCGGCTTGTACACCTGCCCGCTGTGCTCGCGCTTGCGGCGCGCCGCGCGCTGCTTTTCTTCCACCCGCACTTTTTCGTCCGCCGCCTCGTCGTACCGCGCCTCCTCCATCGCGCGCTGGTCAGGGCGCAGCCGCGTGTCCGTGGGCGCGAGCCAGCCGCGCAGCCGCTCGGGCAGAGCGTTCAGCGTGATTGCAAACTGCGTCAGGTTGAAGGGCGCCTTGGGCCGCTCGTGCACTTGCCACACCAGGATGCGCGACGCAGACACGTCCTTGCCATCCTCCATAATCACCCCGCTGGAGCCGTCGCCGCTCTCGGGTACGCCGTTGCTAATCGCGACCGGCGACACGTGCTCAAGCTTCTTGGCGTAGATCTTGCTGTTCCACCGGCCGCCCACAAACCACTTGGGAATGCCCTGCTTGTCAACAACAGTGCCCTTGACCTCGTACGCGTTGGCCCCACGCCACCCGCGCGCCTTGAACTTGAGCACGCACTTGTGTCCCAGCGTGTGGTTCGTAATTTCCATATCGCCATACTGGTCCACAACCGGCGACCCTGTGATGATGCCCACAACCGACGACGTTACCTTTCGAAACGAGTATAGCTCCTCCTCCACACCCGCGCCAGAGTTGGGCCGCAGCCTAATGTACCACAAGCCCAGCGGGTTAATGTCAAAACTGCGGCCGTTGAATTTGCTCTTGACGTTGCTCGCACCGTAGAAATCCCACCGCGGCGATTCCGCAATAAGCGCGCCAATGGGAGGATGGTGGCTCACTTGCTCACTAAACATGCGGTACCCCTTGTCCGGCCGGCTGTACTCAAATGTCTCGCCCAGCAGCGGATTGAACGGCTTGGCCACACGGTCAATGGTAGATGAGTACGACGACGCGGCATACGCGGCAATGTAAACCATGCGCTTACTGGGGTCATCAACAAGGCTGGCCGCAGTGTCAAGCAGGTCCGTATACTCCATATCTTCGGCAGATCGCATCAAAAGGTTTGTGCACTCGTTAAACGACACGGGCAGCGTCATTTTCGTCATGTCCTTTCCAATGAGCGACTTGAGCACACCCCACAACGAAATCTTGGGGCGCTCGTCATCACTAATGGCAAGCCTCGTGCGGGGCGGGTCCTCATATCCTGCAAACGACTGTTCATTAAGCATTTTGTTCAAAACTTGGTGCTGTGCAGGGGTCAGCTTTCTAGCGTCTTCATGCAGCAAAACATTGTCCGCACTTGGCTCCACAATAGTAGTCGCCTCCGTCTCACGCGTCATCACGGGCGCTATAGAAGAGCTCGATTGCTCACCTTGGAATTGGAACTTCTTCAAGTCGGGTTTGTCGCCCTCTTCTACAAGTGCATCGAAAAATTCATCCTCAGAGTCCTCGACGCTCTCGTAACCGTTTTCTTGCAACTTTTCAGTAAGTTCATTCACGTCTACAAACTGAGGAGGAGGGCTTTGCGCCTTGCTACCGGTTGTTGTCAAAGCTGGGTTCAAGAAAGTACCGGCTCCTCCGATAGACTGTCGAGGGCTTCTCAGATGGCCGCCAGTGACCTCACGAAGAACTTTACTGGTTCTTCGGCGCTGCAACGTCACTTTATACAAACTTTCTTCCATCTTTTCCTTCTCTGCCTCCATCTCGCGAATAGTTGCCGTCCACATTGCTTGAAGCTCGTCGTTCTTTTCAATCTTGCGTCGGTATTGCTCCTCACGCGTGTGAATCTGTAGCGAATACTGCTTCATAAGAGTGTTGACCAACCCCATCGCCTCTTCAAGAGCAGACAGGCCGTTCTCAAACGTAGCGTCCGTAAGCCTTCCAGTGGTCTTGGCAGTACGAAGAGACTTGATCGTCGACTCGACAGACGAAAGTCCAATTTGGATCGAGTCCTCACAAGAAGATATCTCGTCGCTGCGTACACCGGTATTCAGGTCCTCCTCTTCGTCGTCGTCGAGGTCAGAGTTAGAATCGCCGCGAAATTGTTCACTGTTGTTCATTGAAACCAATCTAGCAACACTGCTCGAATTGATACTCTGGGAGTCGACGTGCTCGCTGCTATTAGAACTTACCCCGCGCTTGGGCAGTGGAGTAGCAAGATGCGAGCTACTGGTGTCGTATGTAGACGCAGGGGCAGACAATCTGGCAGCTGCAGCAGACGTTGCGCTGGGATATCTCTGATGTCCCTGCAAACTCTTGAGCCTTTCTTGGTCCTTGGCATACTGAATTGCATTTGTCAACGCATAGACCCATCTGCTCGTCTCAACAGGATGGTTCGCCTTCAAGTTGAACTTGGGCGAACCCTTAGAGTGGATCTCAAACTGCAACTTCTCGGTTGATCCCACATGTAGTCGAGCATGCTTCATGTTGATTGATCCACGGCAGGCATTCTCGGTGTCGCCTTGTCGCTTATAATAACTAAGCACACCATTCTCGAGCACAAACCAACGCAGCTTGTAACCAGTAGTAAAATTAGTCCATTTTTTGAGAAAGCCTTTCATGCTTGGGGGAGGGCCAATTAAATGCGGCGTCTCATCGTCCGATAGCATGCTGCTAGACTCGCCAGCATCTCTTCTTAATTCCATTCTCTGCGTCCGCGTGTGTTGCTTGATAATACGTCTAATGTTTTCGTCTTTTGTCATGTCAATAGGAAGGACCCCCTTTGAATTGCGCCGAAAGGGATCACCTCCATGCTGCAAAACAAACTCAACCATAGTAGCGTTGCGTGCTTTGACAAAGTCATGTAGGACAGTGCTTCCGGTTTCCGGATCTTGCCCGTTGATATCCAAAACTGCACTGGCTCTTGGCATTGCAAGCAACTCCTCAAGGGCCGCAGTATTGCTGGTAGCACAATATTCCTTCATTTGTTCAACCACCTTCTGAACGTGCTGATCGCGAATAACTTGCATCGCTTCCGCAAGTTCTGGTGTACGAGCAACCTCAATAGCGGTCAGCCCATCGGCGTTCACAATGGTGTCGTTCAGCTCATCCAGGCTCATTAAATACATGACAGCCTCACTATTGCCACAGCGAGCGGCTACATGTAAAGGCGTGTCGCCCCTGGTGGGCTCTTGAGAGTTGATGTCGAATGCGGGCGCCCCTCTGAACTTTTGGTACAGATAGCGCACGGTATCTACGGTGCCCACCTGCACCGCAATGTGGAGTACGTGTAGGTCATTTTCTTCTATCGACCCGTAATTGGGGTTCAGCTTGAGCAACGAAGCATTCCGGTAGATGAGTTCCACAGCCTCTTCCTTCGTTCCAGCCTTCAATGTCTGGAGTAACTTGAGTCGCAGGATGTTACACTCGAGAGATTCTAGCAGAGAGTTAGCAAATGAGGGCACACGGTCAAGAGAGACATACCATTCGCGTCGGCGCGCGGTGCGCTTGCTGCCGCGATCATTGTCTCTGGTAAGGTAGCACGTATTCTGAAATCAATTGATGGTGAGAGAGAGAGAAAATGAGGCAAAATTAAATTGGAGGGTGGTGAACTAGAAATCAAAAATGAATAGAGACGAAGGTTTTATTATCACTAGTACTGTCCAGCTGAGATTGGACTTCCACGTGACACCCCAAGTGAAAAAAAAAAAGACTTGCGACATAAAACCGATGACGCAGTGGACACTACTACATGACTGGCGTTATACGTCCCCCTGGCTGGCCACGCGCGCGGTTGATCGGGAGCTTTCAAGCATTCGAAACCGAAGAATTCGAATTAATTGGCGCAGCGACGCGAGGGCTGAGAGTGGCAGTGCTCGGTGGAGTACGTGCCATGTCACCTGATGCGTGGTCCAACGGGCAGGTGTATGGCCCGCTTCAGCCGTACACCAGTAAAGCACGGAAGCCGGGGAAGCACTGACCACCTTTGCGACGTTTGAACTTCCAAGTCTGACAGTGAAATATCATCGTGGGGCAGTGCTGCACAATAAAGGCAGTGGCTTGGTAGTAGTACGTACAGATCACCTCTGGCTGTGATCAATTTTCAAAAGCATACGCGTATGTAGGTATTCAAACGTTCTTAACACGTTTGAGCTCTGTGATCGACTGTCGTTTGGCTCTCACAAGAGACCACTCACAGTAACCATTTGAATTTCACACCATGACAGAACTATTATGAAACTTCAGATTTATCCAGTTCAATATTGATCATATGCCGACTAAAGACCCTGAACCAGCCAGCGTTGGTTTGGCTGAGCGCACGAAATGTGAATGCTGAGCTTTCCCCGTGACCTAATATTCACGCTTGAGCTACCCAACCCACATAACCATCCAACTAGCGCAACATCACATCAACCATATATCCTCAGCCCATCTGCCAGAATGGCTTCCAAGTACGATCCCCGTATGCTGCATTGCAATCATATAGAGGTCCTAACTTTGCAGGTTCAATTGGATTCAGCTCAGAGCAGCGTACCCGGAATTATCCGTTCTGCGACGTGCTGTCTTCTCTGGTAGACTCGTAGTTACTGATACTTCCAAAACCCCAAGATCACTGATCTGGAAGGTACGCATATCTGCTGTAACTTACACAAAGCTAACATTGGCAGCTGTTTTTGATATTCAACTCCTACGACCAACAATTATGGAAGCAGATACAAACCAAAAGCAGAACGAAGTATAACGCATTGGTAGAACGCTATAACCATCCGGAGGAAGATGGAACTCAGAATCAATTGGTAGAATCCAGCGGGCTGCAGAAATTGGTTCCAGAAGAGGCGATATTGGACCCTCTAAGCAATTCGTGGTATGGAGCTGAGCAGGATATGAATGACGAGCAGCTGCTAGACATTATAAATAAGGACGTTGAACGCACGTTTCCCGACATTGAATACTTTAAAGATCCCGGCGTGCAAAAGTCACTCACAAACATCCTGTTTATTTATGCTAAGCTCAACCCAGACGTGGGCTATAAGCAGGGCATGCACGAGCTGGCTGCCCCCATGCTTTGGATTGTAGCTCAAGATAGTATCCTGGAGGATGAAAGTGGAGTGTTCGACAAGGCAGGAGTCGAGGCGGATGCATTTGAACTGTTTAGTGAGATTATGAAGAGCGCAAAGCCGTGGTATATGACCGACGGCCACAAACAGCCCCCAATTGTGACCAAATCAGTGCACATCCAGGAAGACTTGCTACAAAAAGCCGACCCAGAACTCTACAACACATTGAAGAGTAATTCTATTGAGCCGCAAATATGGGGAATTCGATGGATACGACTAATTTTTGGGCGCGAGTTTAAATTTGACCAGATGCTGACACTATGGGATTGCTTGTTCGCCAGCCCAGTTAACGCAACGAATGAGGAGGAAGAGGACCACCTGGAATTGGTAGATTATATTTGTGTGGTGATGCTGCTAAGAGTTCGTGCGAGGATAATTGGAGCCGAACATACTGATATACTAACTACTCTACTAAACTACCCACTTGACGACCAGACTGCTGGGACCATGTATTTCTATGTCACAAACGCATCATATTTACAAAGGAATCTTTCTCCAGTGGGCGCTAAATATGTCTATGACCAATATAGCCACATTTTCCGGCCATTGCATGAAGACTCGGACGGTTTCCTTTCACCTAGGAAGGGTATCGACGGGCTAATGGATAAGGCCATGGACAAGGCGAAGGTGTACTCTAAAACTGTTTTGGACCAGACCCAAAAGTGGGATATGGATAAAATTGTCCGTCAAAAGTTCCACGACGTGCGAAGTAAAGCTCGGACTGGACTGGACCAAGCTTTAAACTCCAAACTACTGGGAGACAGTGCTCGCGATGAGGGATTGGCCGCCATTCTTGAATCCGCACTCGCCGCGCTTGAGACCCTCGACCTAGACGCAGCAGCTAAACCTGCACTTGAAAGCATTCGACATGTGCAACTATGCTTAAGAGACCCCTCGTTGGGGGTGGAATCAAGGCCATCGACTCCCACTGCCTCCCCTCTTGTCACGTCATCGCCAATCCCTGTCTTAGCTGCAACTGGGGCTCTTAGCCTCGGAAGCCCAGTCAGTTCTCCGGCACAATACAATCGCCGTATACGATCCAAGGGTGCATTGTCCTCGTCACCCCCAACAAACCTGCCTCGTCCCTCCCTGAGCACCTCCTCGCGGCGTAATACGCTTCAAAGTACGCCGCCCGAGTCCTCTTCCCGACCGAGCACAAGTAGTATTGCTAATGAATTTCAAACTCCCACCAATCGGCAAAATACAGACAAGCCGCTGTTCAAGTCTCCCGCGCGCACGAGTCTGGCGCAGAGCGAATTTGCATGGATGATTAGTGATGTGACCACACCTCCCAGCAAGTTGGGATTTACTTCAAGCAGCACGAGCGGGGCTGGCGGAGCGACTGGGAATGGAAGTGGGAGTGTCAAGAAGAGTGATTTATTTGAATTGTCATAGTCTTAGAGGGCGTTATAGCTAATAGAATTAATTGGTATTGACTTGGCATGATCAGGAAGCAAGCATTAATTCCTGGAAGAACTTGAAGCTTCAACGTTCATTAGATTGCTTTTCCCATTTAGTCTGCAGAGTTTAAAAACGTCTCTAAACCGGGCATGGCATTCAAACCTTACACCCAGCTATTTCCTAAAGTGGGTCCTATGAGTGCCAATTGAGAAACTGCTCTGTTCGCTCTACTGCAAGATTTCGGAAACGTCCTGCACAATGCATCAATGGGTGCCGACTTTATAAAAAGAATAGCCTGCCATACCAGACTGAAATCGGGCAAACAGCAAGCCTTGTAAATCTTCTGAGAAAAGGGTCGCTCAAGCGCACGAAAAGAAGACGCTAAGGTGATACTGTAGCAAGTTTCACGATGGACTACTGCGCTTCCGCGGAATCACACCGGAATCCACCCATGAACGCACCCATCATCCAACATTCAAACACGCATAGTTCAAAACAAAATGAGGGCGGGTCGATGCGTTGCTTGAAAAGACGATCAAGGCCATAAGCAGGTTAACTTTACGGTTGGTCTCTGCAAAATGTAAAGCTCCACGCTATTTTCTAAGCCCATCTAACCGCGGTAGGCTTGAAATTGAACACCGTTGACACTCAGGCCCTGGCCAAGGGGTCCTGAACTAAAAGGGCAGAGTGATGACCGTGATATATAAGCGATGTTGAACACCTGAATTATACAATGGATTGAAATATTGATAAAATAAGACATGTTGCTATCTCATAAAACCGACTTTGAACTGAGTGAAGCCATGCCAGAGCCAGCGCATTGTGCGAAGAGTACGACAGCGAGTCTCTGTTCGCTGATAAATAAATCGGGTGGATAAACTCTTGCAAACTTCATTTCTCAGGAATATCTAATGTTCAAAGTTAGTTGAAGTCGTGAAAGGACCGCGCAAACCCCATGTTAGTGATTAACTTCTCTCTTTATGCTGGAGTTCTATTTTTGGTTTTTAAACTTTGAATGCTACTATACTATACTAGTATTGACCGTCTGTGATCTACGTCCCTATGCTTCTTATAGCACTAGAGCTCGCCGTATAAGTTCTTATGCAAGACTCTGCTCCAGGGCTGTCGCTTCACATACTATCTTCCAGTAATAGCTTCAAACGCTGAATATTTGAACGTTGTGCCGTTGAGTGCTGCCTGCAAATATTTTCTGCCTGGTCAATCTGTGGTTTGAATGACCATAACATTAACCGCGTGTGAGGAAAAAACCAAAAAAACGAATGGAAGCCTCTGCCAGTGAGCCCACGCATTGCAACTTTGAACTTTTGAAGGAAACTAAAACTCACAACCACCACTCACGCCTCCAGCAGTCCGACCTCAGGTATTCCAGTCGCTCTCCTGCTGCCTCATGCCTCGCAGATTGTGCTTGTTGCTCTCTGAGACCCCATAACGCCCTCCCACGGAGTATCTGCGTCCCTATCGCCCGCCCATACCACCACCACAGCCACGCACTGCAGCCCTGCTGGCTCATCAACCATCGAGTAGAACACCACCACCGTCCCCCCGCGGCTTCATACGCCCACTCCTTAACGCATCCTGCAGCCTTCTCACTCTCACAAGGTACGTTGCGCTTCTCCCCACTCTCCTAGAAACGGGGCTCACACCCGTGTAGATATACCCCTTTTTCACATCGCGCTCTTTCTTGTCCTCCAAATCTCTTTTCCTCTCCCCTTTCAGTTCATTGCGTAACCTCCCACCGCGCGCCGTCCACACACTTCGCCTGTAGGATGACCGATCCCTCTGTCCCGCCACGGGTCTCCTCAAGGCTTTCATCCTCCGCCCGCCTCTCAAATTCGATATCTCGCCGTGTGCACCGCGAAGTGCGCTTCGGTGATTACGTTCTAGGCTCAACCCTAGGACAAGGGGAATTTGGTAAAGTGAAACTCGGTTGGCGCAAAGACGGCAAACAACCTGAACAGGTTGCTATCAAGCTCATTCGCAAGGACACCGTGCCGCCCAAGTCCAGCAGAGAAACGAAGGTGTTTCGCGAAATCAACGCCCTCA
This sequence comes from Geotrichum fermentans, assembly GCA_030564905.1. Taxonomy (NCBI): domain Eukaryota; kingdom Fungi; phylum Ascomycota; class Dipodascomycetes; order Dipodascales; family Dipodascaceae; genus Geotrichum; species Geotrichum fermentans. The sequence goes on from JAJMAG010000331.1 coordinate 14,673, forward strand.
AGTTGCTCACCCACCCAAACATTGTACGTCTTGAAGAAGTCATCCAGAATGACAAGTACATTGGCATTGTACTGGAGTACGCCTCTGGAGGAGAGCTATTCGACCATATTTTGACGCACCGCTATTTGAAAGATAATGTCGCCTGTAGGCTGTTTTCTCAGCTCATCAGCGGCGTCCACTATCTACACTCCAAGGGCATTGTGCACCGCGATCTCAAATTAGAGAACTTGCTCTTGGACAAGCACAAAAACATCATCATTACGGACTTTGGCTTTGCCAACTCCTTCAAAGCGGCCGCTGACGGCTCTATCCACGATTTAATGTCCACAAGCTGTGGATCTCCCTGTTATGCAGCACCAGAGCTTGTCGTCTCAGATTCGAAGTACGTCGGCCGCAAAGTCGATGTCTGGTCATGTGGTGTAATTCTCTACGCCATGCTGGCAGGATACCTTCCGTTTGACGACGATCCCGCGAACCCAGACGGCGACAACATCACGCAGTTGTATAGATACATTACGACAACCCCGCTAACATTCCCGGAGTACATTCAGCCCATGCCAAGAGATCTTCTCAGAAAAATTCTAGTTTCAGATCCTACTCGCCGTCTAGATTTACAAGCTGTGAGATCACACTCATGGCTTGCTCCTCATGCCCATTTCCTCTCTGTCACACCCTTGGAGTGGGATCGCAGCTTCCTTCGACAACCTGTGCAACAAGCCCAACAGCAAGTGCAACAACAACAGCAATCACCACCTCCAGTACCGCAGAAGCAGCCGAATCCGGTACAAACTCAACAGAAACACATGTCATATCAACCAGCCCACACTGCATTCACGACTCCTCCTACTCAGATTATTCCTCCTTCGCCTGCCACGCCTGCTAGTGACTACAATAACCAAAACAATGGAGTCTCTGTTGCCGCTCAATACCGGATGCCATCTCAAGCTTCATCCACGACTAATTCTACCACCCAGCTGGTTAGATCTCTTAGCCAAAGAAGCTCTACAAACTCCACGACTCCTCCTCGGCCTACAACCCCAGGAGTTCGCCCTCAGAGTTTAATGGTTCCCCCTCCGCGAGCGGACTTTGGCAATCAGTCAAGAAGGCATTCTGTACAAACGGGCTACACAAAGGGCATTACTGCTACGCACAAGGATACCTATTCTTCGGACGATGCGGAAGAACCCCAAAATTCTGTTTACGCTTCCGCATCATACTCTTCTAGCAAAAATGCCATAACCCCTATTGATGAGACTTCTGTTGATAACGGGCTGGATCCTAATACCGATCTTAGTGACACTCTCTCTAAGGTGTCGATTTCGAAACACGGGAATACTGCGCGCCTGCCCGCGGGAACCAGAAAACCTCGACCTACTTCCTTACAACCTTCCTATGCCTACTCCTCTTCCAGCTCTTTTACTTTCAGCGAGACTCCCGGAAAAACGGCTGTCCCTGGAAAGCCCCTTAATTTCCAAATGCCCATGGCAGAACCTCGCGTGGGCATAACCCAAGATACTGCTTTGCCTGGCGAAATTAGCCGGCCGTCGGCATTCAAGACCAATACGACTCCCCGCCTTGCTGCTATTGATACCGAAGATCAGGTCGGGCGTTCGCGTGTAGCTTCAACGGGAGCTGCGTCTACGATTGGAAGCTATTCGACGGCCTCCCCGCCTACCCCTGTACTACAATCTTCGATACCCGCTCACCGCCATTCTGAGGACCAACCCAATATTCATCTGTCCGACACCAATTCGGTCGCCAGTAGCAATAAGTACACTGGTTACTCCAAACGCTCGCACAACAGAAATTCCAACAGTATCTCGTATGGAACCGACAAGTTCTTTGGCCGGTTTATGGGATCAAAAGATACATCTTTGCCGCCAGCTCCTGAGCCAACGTCACGGACAGCTAGTGGCCATCGACGCAGCCAGAGTGTGGTACAACCACCATTGGTGCAGGATCCAAACAACTCCGTGACTTCCAAACGTAGCAACGACCGCAAACGATTTAGTTTCTTGGGCTTTTATGGAAGTGGCAGCAACCACTCGAATAATGTGCCCGATGGAAGCATTGGGCGTGGGCAAGAAATAGTGGTGCCGCCTAACCCGAATGTTGGCATTGGCACCATCGCGTCGCAGCAACGGATGACCACTCCGGAAAGACGCGCTTCGAGGCATGCCCGCACGGCCAGCGTTCCTTTCTATGCATCCGGCCCAGCCAACAACGGGTCCACCACGAGCAATGTGGCGGCTGCCAAAACCGAGCCCAAAGAAATCAGCACCGCGCGGCGTGTAGTTGATTTTTTCCGACGCCGCAAGCCTGTATCATGAGAACTCGCCATGATCCAAGTGTGAGAAATAAACAAAAACGTCCTTTTGTAACCAAGTTTTGAATCTTTTTTCTCCATATTCATTTTTACGCATCTTTTAATAATATTCCTACTCATGCACTTTTTTAAAAAAAAAGCCAGACAAGGCCTAGAATATATATTAAGTTGATTGAGCCCAAGCCCGAGTTCACTAATTCAGATAATACCGAAGTAAGATCACACAAACATCCAATTCTATGCTTCATTCTTTGTATTATTCAAGTATTTACAATGTACACCTTTTTTCCACTCTCTCAGTATACCCGTGCCTTGCACCCGTGCGTGCTGCTCCCATCCTCAGCGATCAGTTCTCTAGTTCTCGGGCTCCACGTAGGCGTGCCCCGCGTTCTCCGCGACCGATCTGAAGCTCGACAAGCTATCCGGCCCATTACCCGACTCCCGCATGTACTCGCCAACCCTGAGATTTGCCTTGAAGTACTTGGACACACAGCGGTCGATGCAGACCATCTCGCCCTTGGACAGCTCTTCCTCGCCGTAGCGCGGCATGATGCATTTGAGCCGGCAGGTCTTGAGCATGCTGAAAGAAGGGCACTTTGTTAGTAAAAGCCAAAAATAAAACAATATTCTCAAGAAAAAAAAAGGGAAAGACAGAAATCAGTACTTACTTGTTGAACATGGACGTCAGGGAATCCAACTCGAGTTCGGCCATGGTCAGCTTGGCCTCATTGACCTCCAGCTGGTTGTACCCCATAGCAAAGAGCGACATTTTTGTATTATATTATGTTTTGTTTTGTTTCGTTGTTGTTGTTGGAATTTCTAGACCTTTGAATCCGACTCTCTGAACCTGAAATCGGGTGTAGTTGCTGTTGAATCGGTTTGTCGGCCAACACTGATATAACTAAGACCGCAAAATAAAAAAAAAGGGCGACGCTGAGACAAATAAAATAAAGGGTATCCAAGGGGAGCTCAAATGCTGGTGTACGGATTAGTTAGTTTTGTTTTTTCCGTTTAAGATCCGATGCCGGGCTTGGGTTTGGTGGGTATGTGGGGAAGGGAGGCGAGTTGGAGTCGATGAAGAAATGGGTTTATGCGGTAGGTTTGGAGGTGGTGACTGAAAAATTTCAGTATACTGCGGCGGCGTTGGTTGGGAAGAAGCAGTTTGGCCACTAGTAACTGGCACGGCTAAGCTCATAGGGTCGTGTGGGTTAGGGCTACATGGACAAGAACTAAGCTCGAGAAGTTGAGAGAAATGGAGAGGAACTCGGCCAAGTGCCTCTACTTGTAAGAGCAGTTACTTCTAAATATTGTTGAACACACTTCTTATTAGTAGTACCTAAAAATGGGTTGGTTCAAAATAATATTAGGATAATATTTTGAGAGAGTTTAAGGTGAATGTTTGGAGAGGTAGAAATTTCCACAAAAGACATACGCTTCTTGAAATCAAGCCGCATAAAATCACTCCGCCAACATGCTTGTCTTGCAACACCTGGTATTTGTAGACCATGGTAAGAATAGCTTTGAAAACAAATCTGTAAAAGCTCTAATTGACGCTGCCACAGATTGTCTGTAGGTGAACCGAAACCTGTTTTACGAAGACTCACGTTCTTCGCAAAGACGTGGAAGTGAAATAGTACTTATTCACTCCTGATACATGCTCCAAGTCAAAGGCAGCCCTTATTAATTTAGACTGCGGTGGCTGCTCTGAAAGCACTCGTTCTTCATAAGGTAAAGAGAAAGCGGGATCTTAAACGTCACTCCACTTTTAGGTACGCATCAACTTGCTATTCACAGGTATGAAGATCGGTGTGCTTACAGGTGTGGGCGAAAACATTGGAAGCAACAAAGATGAGAAAGAGAAAGCCACAAGTAGTTTCGAACTTTGGCATCACCTCGGTTAGAACAGCATACTTTAAGAGGAAGCACGGGAAGGCCAACAGACTAATTGAATGAAGGTTAGACTCAATAGTGTGTGGTGGTGATCAATCTGCTTATTGTGTCCAGTCTATATAGTACTAGTATTGTTATCTTTCAAGGCATGCAGGAATTTGTAGGTTCCATAATTTTTTATTATTATTATTTGTTATATGTCAACTGCGGTTTACGTTATAGACGTTAGCAGCCAGCCAGGATACCCGGGGGACCCGAGTCCGTTAGCGGTGGTGCTGATTGTCTAAATGGCCTAGATGGTCTAGACCACATTTCCCCTCGAACCGGTTCTTCAAAGGATCCCTCTGGGATCGGTCCATAACAAAAAAGACCATAAAGGCAATTCGATAAGTATTATCTTGACATCATCACTGTTCGATCCCGTTATAATTTAACTAAAACCATTTGCTTTAAGATTTTCTAGGCCGTCGTCAAGCACCTTCAAAACATCATCATATAAGCGCTCATCCAATTCGACCCATGGGCGCCTATTTTGGAATACAACCTTTCTAAGCTCCCGTAAAACCGGTTTCAGGCATACATAATAGTCTGTAACGTTCAACTCCAGGAACTCCTCAAATACTCGCTCGCTCCATATTATTTTGGATTTATAACCGATTAATAAAGAATCCTCCATATCCTTCCAAGTGTTCATATGATCCGGGCGTTTCAATCTCGGGATTTTGCAGATTTCACGAGAATCCAAGAAAAAGGAATCAGGACCGACATACGCCGCACAGATCCAGATCAGTACCCAGAAAAAACATTCAATATCATCTTTCAAAGTATGAGGTTCTCCAATGAGCATTCCCATAGACATGAAAGTTTTATCTGTTTCTGTGTCGACGGGTTGACCTAAGGATATGTGCTCTTTTTTAACAGCCATGTCAAGGTTAATCAAGAACGAAAACTGCGAAGGGTCTCGTTCAGACTCATTAACCCTAAGGCTGTCAGGCGAGATGTTTCGGTGCAGAATGCCATTATGATACAACTCCCGATGACCTTTAATGCAACCTATGAGCACGGTAATCAGTACCTCAGGCGAGCTTGCTGCGTAAATCGGTCGTCCATAGTCG
>JAJMAG010000332.1:0-19777 GCA_030564905.1 Geotrichum fermentans
AGTCATTCAAGGAAAGTGTTTTGGATGTAGGAATGAGCATCAGGCATCGGCGGCTGAGTTGGGACTTGTTTTCGGCTAGGGCAGCGCGAAGCTCTGCGGGGGTTGGCGAGGACGAAGCGGCAATCGCTCTGTCAAGGGACTCCCTATGGCGCTGGGCGATCTCCGCTGCCTTGGCCTTCACCGTCATACCCGGGGGGCTTTCTCTCGACGTAGTGTCTTGAGAAGGCTGAGACCCAGGAGGGTTGTTGGCGTCGTCGGCAGTGTCGTCAGCAGGAATGCCAGCAGGGAGCTCCCAATCTGGGTAAATGGCTCGGAGCTGTTCTCTGGCAAGGCGCTGGGCAATTGGATAGAACGCTGTCGCGCCCTCCGCATGGCTCGGAATTCCCATTCCGCCGTCTTTCACGGGTAATGCGGTAATGTCCGCGTCGTATGGGCCTTCGCGTGCGTCGATCAATTAATCAATCAATCAATTAATGAAAGGTGATACGGCTAACTTAAGGTGGACCTCAAATGTGTCATACTATGGATGCACTTTAGTACTGTGCAAGCAAAAAAAAACTCAAATTAAAGTGAATATGTAAGTAACTTAGTTTTAGGCCTTAATTTCAATTGTGTATTGGTAGCTGTGTATTTGGCTCATCTACGAGCTAAAGTGTTGCAGAAAGTTTCAGGACTTTGTTGCTTTTTGTTGGAGCCCGTATGTAGTAGAGGCTGGTTGCATGTTTCAATAATAGGTAAGTGACGATATCCTTCAAATTCCTACTCGTTACACCTTGAAGCTTTTGGCCCTTTGAATTAATGCCAAGAACATTTGAAGTTGACTGGTGACAGACGTTTCCGAGTTTGCATGTATTTGCTTTTGACCCCCCTATAGAAGATCACGAAACGTGACAGACGATGAATCTGAAAAGATCCAAAAAAGTGAGTATCCAATGTCCTCAGGGAGTCAAGAGACCAAACCGAAAATAACATATAAAGGGACTGAGAAGCATCTAATTCTCGATTCACAAATCAAGCCTTTTAAGATGAAGTTCCTTTGCATTACCCTCCTACTTTTGTCCGTGGCATTTGTCTCGGCGGCAACTACCACTCTTAGTGTTTGCTCTTCTTGCACTTACAAGACCATCTCGGCGGCGCTGGCTGCTATCCCGAGTGGTTCTACTACGTACACTGTTAGCGTCGCCGCAGGAACTTACTCTGAAAAAGTCGCCATTACTCGCTCCAACGTTATTTTGACAAACGCTGGTACTGGTACCGTTATTGTTCAGTACAAGGCCGGCCATTCTACGCAATCATCGTCCGGATCCAACGCTGATTCTGCAGTACTCACCGTTTCCGGATCCAATGTTCGCATCTACAACATCACTTTTGCAAACATATACCCCCAGACTCGTGATATTGCTAACCTGGCACTCAACCTCGCTGGAACGAAGGCTGGTTTCTACAACTGCAAGTTTTACGGCTTCCAGGATACTGTTTTGATTAACAAGGCTGCAACCGGCTACTTCAAGGGCTGCTACATTGAGGGCTCTGTCGACTTCATCTGGGGATATGGAATTGGCTATTTCCAGAGCTGCACTATTGCGTCCAACTCTGTAGGCTACATCACTGCTCACAACCGTGCTTCGTCTTCTGATGAGGGTGGCTTTTACTTTAACAGTTGCACTATCAAGGCCACCCTTGCCAGTGGACCTCTTGCTAGTACCGTCAGCTCTTCCATTGGCTTCACTTCTCTCTCCAAGGCTACTGGCACTTGCTACCTTGGCCGTCCGTGGAGCAAGTATGCCAGAGTTGTTTACATCTACTCTTCAATTGCAAACCACATCAACGCCGCTGGCTGGTCCAAGTGGAGTACCTCTGACTCCCGCACGAGCAATGTGCTGTTCGCAGAGTATAGCAACTCGGGTGCAAGTGCCTGGTCTTCGTCTCGTGCATCCTTTGCAACGGCTCTCACTTCGTCCCAGGTCTCGTCCTACTCAGCCAAGAAGATTTTTGGCTCCACATCTTGGATTGATTCTTCTGCGTAAAAGATGCCTAAAAGATCAGCTAGCGTGTGATTAGAAATATTAAATATAGTAGCATCTTGAGTTTTTTTAACAAGCGTCGTTTTTTTCTTTACAGCTCCAATCTAAGCTTTTCAAACACAATCGCGTAGTTTTAAGTCATATGAATCAGGGATGCACTTCAGGGTCTTCCAAAAACCAACAGCGTTTTTTTGACTAGCAACAAGTGAATTAGAGACCATATTAAAATATACTTTAGACTTTGTGAATGCGAACCAGTTATATTGTTAAGCGACTTCGACGACATAGCTGAAGTGCGTATTTTGCATATGTAATACTAAAATGAAATGCTGTAAACTAATGACAACGAAATACATATGACGGGCCGAAGCTAAAATACAAGTCTGAAGGAGTGGTTGGAAAAAAAAATGAAAAAAAATTGTTTGTGATGCTAATTCGGGCCTTGCCGAATGACAGAAGGGTCAAGCATGAGAAAATAAATTATTTTAGAAATAGACTGTTTTGAGGGCCACAACAGTCAGCTCTAGTATTCATCAGCCTCCTTTGTCTTAGACTGGGCAGTCTCGGTGACTGGCAATCTCATTCCCTCAAGTGTTGCGATGTTCTGTAAAGGAACGTCACCGTGCAATGCATTTATTGGCCAGTCGAAAACTTCGTCGCTCTCTCCAATCACGGTCTGATCGGTACCCAGCTCCTCCTTCTCCGCGTCAAGCCTCAGGGCAAGCCTGGGAGTGAAGTTCAGAAGCAGAAGAATCACACAAGACATGCAGAAGGAGTAGGCCATCGTCGACGTTCCGGCGGCGAGTTGGTAGCCCAGCTGGATGTAGTGGTGGTTCAGCCAACCTCCATCAATCTTTGTGCCGTCCAAGGCGGCAATATAGTCAGCAGCAAAGAGACCAGTTAGAATGCTACCAACGTAGCCGCCAACGCCGTGGAGGGCAAACACATCAAGACCGTCGTCAATTCTCAGAATATGTTTGAGGGATGTCGCATAGTTGCATGCAATTGCAGTAATGACACCAATTGGCACCGCAAAGTAAATGGGCACAAACCCGGCAGCAGGCGTGATTCCCACAAGGCCGGCAATGGCACCCGAACACATTCCAATTGTAGTCCAGCGCCGTTCATACCTGAAGAAGTCAACAAACAGCCAGGTCATGGCGCCACATCCGGCCGCCAAGTTTGTGTTGGCAAAGGCATAAGCGGCGCGAATGGAGCCATTGCCAGTCGAGCCACCATTGAACCCAAACCAGCCAAACCAAAGAAAGACGGTGCCAAAAACAACAGAGGTGACGGAGTGAGGCTTGAACATGGGGAGACCACTTTCGCCGTTTTTATCGTCACGACGCTTGCCGCAGACAAGAGCATAAGCAAGGGCTCCAGCACCGGACGCCATATGGACAGGACCTCCGCCGGCATAGTCAAGATCGCCCAGATGGGCTAGCCATCCGTTAGGGTTCCATGTCCAACAGGCGATAGGGCTATATACAATGGTCATCCAAATGAAAAGGTAAATCATCATGGGACCGAGCCTTGCACGCTCGTGGGCACCACCTACCATAATCATGCCAGTGATTGCGGCAAACATCCCTTGGTAAAGCATGAACAGAATATCGGGCATGGAGCTCACAACGGATGGAGCGCCCAACACATTTTTGAGCGAGAAGTTATCCAGGTTTCCTATATACTTGCCTGCGGAGTGCGAGAACGACAGCGAGTAGCCCCAGAAGAACCACTCGAAGGCGATGAGCGAGCAGCACATGATTGACGACCATAGCAGCGAGACTGCGTTTTTTCTGCGGGCCAGGCCCGAATACAACAAGCCAACGCCCGGGATCATAATCCAGACGAGGGCCGAGCTGGTCATGATCCACACTAGATTGGCAAGGTCGAATTGTGAAGAGAAGTCGACGGTGAGCGAATCACCGCCGGTTCCAGTGTCGGTAAACCCGGAAGACGAGGTACTACTGCTCATAATTAAAGTGGGTAGTGGTATTAGTGGTAGTAGAGCATTCAAGTTCGAAGAATTCCAAGATAGTAGCTACTTATAATATGCAAGGGAAAGACCTAGCATTTATACTTGTTGCGTGATGAGGGCACAGCTGTTACGGCCGGCGATGACAGCTGTGCAAACCACTAGATAGCGCGGGTCTGGGCATCTCAAACAAAACACTATGTGCGTAGTATGCGCAATTGGGGGGTCCCAGAGATATCTAAACGGCCGACCAACCGGTCTGGTGCTAGACAACCTGCAGTGCATAATCGTGGCCGAATAGGAGCGCAGGGATCGATGACTATCAGTTACATAAGTACGAGGGACTGCGATAAACTCATGTTTAAGGCTCAACGGTATTGGGCCGCTGCATGGGCTGGGGACATGAGGAAGATGCGTGAATAAAATGCCAAAATAAAAGTCTCCTGAAAAAAATTCAAGACTCGGAATTAGTCGTATCCGTCTATATAAACAGAAAATAGCACACACAACACACACACTCTCTCTCTCAGCTCCCTGCCATGCGAAAGATAAAAACCGGATTAGAGAACTCCAGCGCCAAGAAAATCTCCAACATTGCATGTTTTGAACTCCCCACATTTCAATGCTTTAGGACCTTTGAAATATATCATTCCTGGCTGTTGCTAGCCTGAACTCTTTTTCAATCTTTTGGCAAAAAGCGTTGAACCCTCTCGTCTCATAACTTACCAGGCAAAAGTCAAAGTAAGGCGTGCTATAATAGGAGGAGCCAACAGATGGAACCTCGTACATGCATGTATGTAGATTAATGACTTTGACACATGTGAACTTCCTTGTCTCTCTACTCTTTTACATACTTATGGCTTATATCCTGTAAGTCTCACCAAGGTCTCTCATAGTATCCCGTCTTCAGTCATGAACACCATCAATGAGCAGTCATACTACATGTAGTTCAGGGCTACAAGCTGTCTTCAAACTTCTGTAGTTCATTGAATAAATCTCACCTACGACAATGACGACAACGATGAATACACTCTTCAAGTGCTCCCTCAAATGCTCAAATGTTATCTTACAAAAAATCAGGCATGTTCTAGATGCACGTTCGCCATTAACCGATAACCAACAAGCACTGTATGTAAGTTGCACGGGATCCCGACGTTCTCGAACTATCGATTGGTTCGATAAAAGAAGTAAAAAGAATGCAAGTGTACCGTGATATCCAGTGCTTTTTTTCGAATGTCTAAATTTATTGATACACCCTCAAAAAAATAAAAAAAAATAAAAAAAATGCAGTTGCTGCTTCAAGTTAACTTGGTGATCCTTAGTGGAGCCACACTGGCTGCAATTACCTGTTCGGGGCCAAGTGGACCAATTCGCCTCCAATTGTCGTTGTGATAGAATTGTACGCCAAGACTGTCGTATACTGTACCTAGATTATTATGAAGAAGCAGGTTTTTTTCCAACTTTAGCAAACAAAATTTACTCAGCACTGCCTCATCGATCTACCAAATACCAGAGTATTAAAATAAAACTCATCTTCATTATAAATAAATAAAAGTATTTAGCATCACCAAATTAAGATCTTGGAGGCATCGACTTGAGGGTGCGAAGAACTTGGTTTTCAACTGTTAGTTGAACGTTCAATCGCTCCAGTTCAGCGACGCGAGCTTCCAACTCGCTCATGCGCTCACGCTTCTTGTCTCTCGAACGACGGGCGGAAGCAGTGTTGCGGGCGCGGCGCACAGCCTTGGCCTCCGCAGAATCGCCATCTGGTAGAGAATCAGGAGAATTCAATACAGAAGTGACGCTGGGAGAAACCGAGGCTTGTACAGGCGCAACGGGAGCATGATCTTGCTTTTGACGCTTCTGGGAAATCTCACTCGTGTCAAAGTCATCAGCCTTTCTCTTGCAAGATTGGTCAACAGAAATTTGATCAAAGAGAGGGAGTCCAGTAACGGCTTCATCATCATCATACATTGGCGCAGCCAACAAAGAGTCCAGATCAATACTATCCATGTCAATCTGACCCACAGCACTGGCTGTACTGCAGTCTTCAATAACAGGCGAGTAAGAACTAGAGGAGGAAGGAGTCGAACTGGTGTCAGACACCAAACTCGACATCTTCAAATAGGTAGGGGAAAAATTAGAAAGGTCATCAGCAGGTAATACATCGGTAGGAAAATCAAGAGCGGTGGTAAAAGAAGGGACTTCCTTCTCGTCCAACTTGTCAAAAGAAGGAGAGAAAGAGGGAGAAGGGTATATTAATAAGTCATTAATATCCCTCTCTGCATCCAGTTGGACGTTCGAGTCCAAGAGGAGCGCCCTTCCTGTTGGGTATGGCGGGAATGTACTGAGTGGCAGACATGTTAAAGTATTAAGGTAGTCTTCTGAGTTCAAGGGCTCGAAAGAAGAGTACTGTTGTTGTAGAGGTTTCTCTGGTTGTAGTAGAGGAGAGCTTAAAATTCCTATAGACGGAGGTTTTGAGCTTTGTGTACTAGTTTTTAGCGGGGGAGGCTTGTTCTTGGACGGTAATAAACTGTGAGGTAAATTAGAGTACAAGCGAGAAGACAACTTTTAAGGAAAAAAGTTCGCTAAAAGGGAGTTGTTGCAGGGGTGTGCAACAACGAAGAGAAAAGAGGAGCGAGTATGAGCTGGGCTTTCTTAAACAAGAAAGTCCTAGTCGTGAACGTAAATGAGTCTTCCAGAAGGTTGCTGGAAGAAGGGGAAAAGTAGGGCTGAGAGTGGAGACGGGAAGACAGGCGATAGGGCCGTAAGGCTTCAGATTCTTTATTGATGAATGAGCGTCAGCAATAAGATGGAGAAGAAACTTGAAGATGAGGGAGCAAGAAGAGAAAGCAAAAGGAACAAAAAGAAGGTTCGTTTGTGCTGACTTTATACATTTTTCCCAGGGGCCTCGGGGTGGACATGGTTGCCGTGGATATAAGTCACGTGAACCACGTCACAGTCACTGACTTTCACAAGAGGCAGTGCGCAGCGCTTTCCAGCGATAAAAGCGATAAAAGCCGTGGCTTGTGAGAATATATGGCGCCGTGTGGAAGCGTCAAGTTGGTAAAGTTGCTTTCTTTCCGCCGCAGCTGGCGCTCGTTTCAGGTAAAAAAAGCTCGGATTCATGGACGGAGATATCAGAATTCATAGTAAAGAGCTCAGCCCTTTTCCTTTCATTGTCATTATGTAATAGAACTACGAAATACGAGCGCTCGGGGGGTTTACTATGTGAACGCAAGTGCCATCGATGTGATAAGATCTGCCCACAAAAAAAGGAACATGGAAAGAGATCGAGCACCACATGCGCCGTGCGCGTCCTTGTTGTCGTTATCACGGCCTTGAATTTGGCAATATTGCCATTCGCACGCCATGTGTAACACAGAATAAGACAGGTGAACGTAGATAAAAGATACTTGGCCGCGAAAGTTCGGCAACTGCAAGTGGAGAGGAAGGGCAAGGAGGTTAGAACGAGGCATGCTGGGTTTCCTAACTCTCAACGTGAAGTGACTAATTCATATTGGAGGAGATTCTTTACATAGAAGTCATAGTGACCCTGGGCTAAAGCTAGTACATACATGTACATGCCAGTGCCCTGCGCTCGTCGTCCAGAAGATTCAGTCGCCAAATTAATTCAAATCTAGAAACTTCAAATTTCAACACAGCGTGAAGGAAGCGACCGTAGACTTACCATCGCTGGGAGTCCCACTGTGGTTCTTGGAATCACAAAAGAGCACTCGAAGAGGAGGTGATGACTTGATTCAGAGGTATACCCCTGCAGAGGGATAAGGGACCCGAAAACCTCGCTGAGGTGAAGAGGCCCATGCGACCATGCGAATGGATGCGAGCGGTGCAAGAGGATGACTGATCTTATCTGCTCTTACGTCCCAAGTGCTCCAGGCTTTTAGACTCGAGATCTCGTCTGACGCAGCTGTTGGAGATGAATTTCAGAAATTGTGAAAAAAGGTGGGCACGTGCTTTTCGTTGGAACTCAATCACGTGCCACATATGCGAGCGAAGCCCCAGCTGTGGAGAAACAAATTTCGAAGGTTGGAGTCTCAAGTCTCGGAGTTTTGGTGTCTTATCCTCACGCCTAGCGCTGGCCCACCACCACGCATGCATTAAACGCTCTATAGCAGCCAACTGAGATTCGCTAGTGATGCTAATGGCCTGACAAAAAAAAAGCGTTCTCCTCGGCCCCCCCCCTCCCCACGAACTGGACGTTCAAAAGGATACTTTATTTGGTATCCATTGCCAGCCTTTTTTCACTCAAGTTAGCAGACGTCGAGCGAGTGCCTTGTAGTTTTTTTCAACCTTCCTTCCTCGATATTTGCTCGACAGCACTTGCAGGGAGCCACCTACTTTTATTGTTTTCAGTTCACGTGGGGTTTGTCACATCGAGGAACTTGAAGCGCATTGAACGTTGACTACATAGATTGCAGCCTCAGCGTTTGTCCATCGTTCAATATGTAGCTTATCATGACGGGAATATAAGCAAAATGCAAGCATCAATTGATGGAAATATTTATCAAGTACAAACCCTTCAAGTCTGTAAGAGGGCATAAGCTTGCATAGACCCTTTGTTGATTACATGAAATGCAATTTACATGAGCAGCACTTGAGGACGTACAAAGAGGATGACTTGCTTCATTTCCTCCAATTGATGTCTCTCTTTCTACAGTAATTGGGTTCACGACTAGTACTATATCGAGACTGGAGGTTGAAACTTGCAGCACATGGACGAGATATGCTTAAACAAAGTTGTTCGCATTCGCATTTCAAGTGTTCATAGCTATAATGACCTATAATGACCAACACGGATGTGAATAAACATGGGTGCTGCAGCGGTAACTCTGGATCCTTCTGGAAAAATAATAATTTTGTGTTTGGCTCTATCGTGTACTATGTACTACGTACTATGCCCTGGAAACCGGGCCCCTCGTTGGATCATTTTTCAGAAAAATTTCACAATGACGCAGTTGGCCACTACGTAGTACTAGAAACGCCACTAGTAACTAATTTTAATTTATTCGAGAACAATTCCAACATTGGAAGTCATCAATGGAGATGACGATGATGATGAGTTTAGTGGCAATGGCTGATCGCTAATCAAAGAAACTTGGGTAAGACTCAGACCCTTTGCAAAGGATTTTTACCTTCCACGCCACTCTACGCCACTCTACGCCCGTCCACGCCATTCTACGTCAATCTTCTTCCATCTCCTTCAATCTACGCTGCTCCATCTCGCGTACTGTAATATTTTGCCGACGCTACCAGCACTGGTAGATTGTGTCCCAAACCCTAGCCCCACCAACCTTCCAAAGTTCCAAATAGTTCCAAAATATTCCATGATCCAGGGTGGAACACCAACAAGTAAACAAGGCCTTTGGAATCCGTGGCATATAAATATACCTCAGAGGCCAATTTCTCTTGTTCCCTCTTTTTTTCTCCTCCTTACATCCAATTACACCTATACAACTATTCACAATGTCCAAGGCTGTTGGAATCGATCTCGGTACTACCTACTCATGTGTCGCTCACTTCACGAACGACCGTGTTGAAATCATTGCAAATGACCAGGGTAACAGAACTACTCCCTCATTTGTCGCTTTCACCGACTCTGAGCGTCTCATTGGTGATGCCGCCAAGAACCAGGCTGCCATGAACCCCGCCAACACTGTCTTTGATGCCAAGCGTCTCATTGGCCGCAACTTCAAGGACTCTGAGGTCCAGTCTGACATGAAGCACTTCCCCTTCAAGGTTATTGACAAGGCCGGCAAGCCCGTCATCCAGGTCGAGTTCAAGGGTGAGGAGAAGGTCTTCACCCCCGAAGAGATCTCCTCCATGATCCTCACCAAGATGAAGGAGACTGCTGAGGGTTTCCTCGGTGGTTCCGTCAACAACGCTGTTATCACTGTCCCCGCCTACTTCAATGACTCTCAGCGTCAGGCTACTAAGGATGCTGGTCTTATTGCTGGCCTCAACGTCCTCCGTATCATCAACGAGCCTACTGCTGCTGCCATTGCCTACGGTCTCGACAAGAAGGACGAAGGTGAGAAGAACGTTCTCATTTTCGATCTTGGTGGTGGTACCTTCGATGTCTCCCTCCTCACCATTGAGGACGGTATCTTCGAGGTCAAGGCCACTGCTGGTGACACCCACTTGGGTGGTGAGGATTTCGATCACCGTCTCGTCAACCACTTCGTTGCCGAGTTCAAGAGAAAGCACAAGAAGGATCTCTCCTCCAACCAGCGTGCCCTCAGACGTCTTAGAACTGCCTGTGAGCGTGCCAAGAGAACCCTCTCTTCTTCTGCCCAGACCTCTATCGAGATTGACTCTCTGTTCGAGGGTATCGACTTCTACACCTCCATCACTCGTGCTAGATTCGAGGAGCTCTGCCAGGATCTTTTCAGATCTACCATTGACCCTGTCGAGAAGGTCCTCCGTGACTCCAAGATTGACAAGGCTTCCGTCCACGAGATTGTCCTTGTCGGTGGTTCTACCCGTATCCCCAAGGTCCAGAAACTCGTCTCTGACTACTTCAATGGCAAGGAGCCCAATAAGTCCATCAACCCCGATGAGGCTGTCGCTTACGGTGCTGCTGTCCAGGCTGCTATCCTGTCTGGTGACACTTCGTCCAAGACCCAGGATCTGCTCCTGCTCGATGTTGCTCCCCTCTCTCTCGGAATTGAGACCGCTGGTGGTGTCATGACCAAGCTTATCCCCAGAAACTCTACCATCCCCACCAAGAAGTCTGAGACTTTCTCCACTTACGCCGATAACCAGCCCGGTGTCCTGATTCAGGTCTTCGAGGGTGAGCGTGCACAGACCAAGGATAACAACATTCTTGGTAAGTTCGAGCTCTCTGGTATCCCCCCTGCTCCTCGTGGTGTTCCTCAGATTGAGGTCACTTTCGACATTGACGCTAACGGAATCCTGAACGTCTCTGCTCTTGAGAAGGGTACTGGTAAGTCCAACAAGATTACCATTACCAACGACAAGGGCCGTCTTTCTAAGGAAGAGATTGAGCGCATGGTTTCCGATGCTGAGAAGTACAAGGAGGAGGACGAGAAGGAGGCTGCCCGTATTGCCGGCAAGAACGGTCTTGAGTCCTACTCTTACTCTCTCAAGAACACTCTCTCCGAGGAGAAGTTCAAGGAGAAGGTTGAGGCTGACGACCGTGAGAAGCTTGAGAAGGCTATCAACGAGACCATTGCTTGGTTGGACGACAACCAGACTGCTGCCACTGAGGAGTTCACTGACAAGCAGAAGGAGCTTGAGGGTGTTGCTAACCCCATCCTCATGAAGTTCTACGGCTCTGAGGGTGGTGCCCCTGGTGCCGCTCCCGGTGGTTTCCCCGGCGCTGGTGCCGCACCTGGCCCTGGTGGCGATGGTCCCACTGTCGAGGAGGTCGATTAAACGGTTTATTTCAAAAGCGAATTGTTTTAAAAGACTTTGTGTATTTTTATTTTTATTGTCTTTCTGGATTGTTAATGATCATGTATATGGTACAAAATTAGAATTAATTTTTTCAAAATTTTTTGGAGTTGAATTTGTAAAATCTCATTGTAGTAAAAAGTTGGGCCTGGGGGAGATGTTAGGAGGCCAAAAAGCGCTATTCATGTAAGCAAGTTGTCCAAGCTTTGAATAAAATCAGGTATAGTACTTGAAGTATTCTCTAATAAAATTTATAACAACATTTGAACTTGACTATATATTACCATTTGCACTAGTTCAATCGATTTTATTTCCACTCGTCTTGCATCCTACTATCGCTTAGAGGCCTCTGCCAATCTCCCCACGTTATGATGCAGTTCTGCGACTCTGTTTCCAAGCCCCATGAACAGCAAGTACTCCTCCTGCAGTGCCATCAGGATCCCCTGGACATTGCCGGCCTGCTCGCCCGCGGCCAGAGACTCGTGGTTGATGCTGTCAATACCGTTCTCGGCCTCCTGGATGATCTGCGCGTACTCGTGCAGCCGCGCCGTGAAGTGCTTGATTTGGTTTTCAAAGTAGGGCAAAAGAGGGTCGTTGGAGCTAGACAAAGGCGGCGGCATTTTGTTGTAAGGATGGGCGTAGCTGCTGGTCATGCCGGCGCCGGTGATGCCTCGGAGGTGGCCAAACAGGTTGAAACAGACGTCGCTTTCGCTTGCGCTGGCGTCGCTTTCGCTTTTCAGCTTGTTGAGAACAACCTCGTCGTACTTGAGGGCCTCAACGGCCGTGGTCAGCTTGCGCACAAGCAGTTCGGCATCACGGGGTACACTGCTGATTTGCTCTTCAAGTGCCTCCTGGCGTGCCTTGAGGTCGTCCGCGGTCTGCCCTTGCGACTTGATATACATTTCGAGGTTGACGAGCTCGCGCTGCGCCTGGACTGGTAAGTCGCCCGGACGCGTTGATCCTGTAATTTGATTGATGGGCGTGATGGGCTGGTTGGGGTCCGTTTTGTAGATGTTGTTATTATTCTGCTGCTGCGCCGCGCCAAACCCGCCGGTTGAAGCACCTGCCGCAGGATTGTTTGTAGCAGCAGAACCAAAAAGCCCACCGCCGCCGCCGGTGGCAGGCGTGGAAGCAGTATTTCCAAACAACCCGCCTGTCCTTGGCGCGTTGGCGTTATTATTTTGATTGCCGAACAACCCACCTCCGGTTGTGGTATTTGTGTTGGTGTTAGCAGCACCAAAGAGGCCACCGCCCGTGGATCCGGTCGTGGCATTGTTATTCGTGTTTCCAAACAATCCACCACCCGTAGCTCCAGCAGTAGCTGTGTTGTTAGCATTGCCAAACAAGCCTCCACCAGTAGTCGTTGCAGTAGTGTTGGAGCCTCCAAAAAGCCCTCCTGTATTTCCCGTATTTCCTGTCGCAGTGTTATTGTTTCCACCAAAAGAAAACCCGCCTGAACCAGTAGCAGCCGGCTTTGCTCCAAAGAGGCCACCGCCAGTATTTGTGCCTGTTGTCGCTGAGGCCGTGTTTCCAAATACACCCCCGCTTGTGGTTGCTGTGTTGGCTGTGTTGCTTCCGAAGAGTCCACCACTTGGCGTCGCAGTGCTATTATTATTAACCTGGCCGAACAGCCCTGTGCCAGTACCGGCAGTTCCAAGTTTATTGCCTCCGAACGCGGGTGTGGATGTCGCTGGCGTGGATGACCCAAAAGCTCCACCAGTCGAGCCTGATCCAAACGCATTTCCAGTCGAGCCAGAGCCAAACGCACCACCCGTAGATGTCGACGTGCCGCTGTTCCCAAACAATCCGCCACCTGTCGTGGTTGCTGCCGGTTTAGCTCCAAAGAGCCCTCCTCCGGTCGTGTTGTTGTTCGTGTTATTGGCTCCAAAACTGAAGCCTGTCGAGCCGCTGGAACCACTATTACCAAAGGCGCCACCACCCGAAGTAGCTCCCGAGCCAAATAGAGGCTTGGACGCGTTATTGGAGTTTCCAAACATTATAATGCTTCAATTGATGGACGGCCTAACAGAGATGGTGATAACTGACAAAATTTCGCTATGGTGGGAAGTAAGAAAATGAAAAGTGCGTAATTCCCAGCACGCATATCGAGCTTCAATAACGTCAATATTGAATATGTAAACATGAAAGGTCGAGATATCAAATAGGCCTCAAGGCGAAATAAATAATACTAGCTACGTACTGTGAGTTATATGTCATAGCTCATCGAGTAATTGAGCTTCTTCTTTTCTTTAATCTCGTTTTGTTTCTTGAACCACAAGACTTCAAACCCGTTCGACCTGTCCACTCCATCCCAACGATGTCCTGGTGCAATATCAAACCTATTCGGCGGGTAGTGGCCCTGATATAACCTCCTACCCGTCGCTGATTTCCTATCACTCACTTTGTCTTTTGTTTTTTTGCTCAGAAACGACGCGGCCGGATCATGGAAAGTGTCAATTTTGCTCTTCATTTCGTGGTTCTGGTCCTCGTCGTCCACACTTCGAGTGTACTTGACGTCTTCAATATTACTCAAGGCCGCAGATTTTTGTTTCTGAACCAGTCCTCTTTGTAAATCGCGCTGCATGCGTTCTCGCTCCTCGGCCTTTTCGCGTTCCACTCGCCGCGCTTCGGCACGTACAGACATGATGTCGATTCTCCTTCCTGACGCATCACGGTACACTGTTTCATTGCTCGGACCGTCTTTGTTCAAAGATGCAATCATTTTTTCCTCAGCATCTTCTTTCTGCTGTATATATGCAGCAACCTGCTCTGGCGTTTGTAAACCGTGTTGTGCCATACTAGGTTTCTTTTCCTCGCCCTCGACACCGCCACTGCCCAGTTTCTTCCATCTCTTAGGTGCATCCCGTTTCACTGGACCATTTAGTACCGCCACTGGTGCATCTATACTGTCATCATCATCGTTGTCGGTTGGCTTGGGCTCAGTTAAATCGGCATCATCATTGACTACTGTCACCGCAGACGTTTCTTTAATCTTTTTCGATTTCCGCTTTTTCTTTTTTATAGGCGCTCCTTCGTAGTCGCCGCCATTGTTATTATTGTCGTCGCTGTCGCCAAAGTCCCCTGCTTTACCTGCCCTTAGGTAGTTTTGTGCAAGATAGTCTTGAAGTGAAGACATGATCGTTGGTTTGGTATGATCAATAGAGTAACGCTGGGAATATATTTCAAGGTCACATGATTAAACATACAGACAAGCCTTCTCCACGAATTAAAGATGCCTCTGCATTACGATCCTAATATACAGACTATAGCCCAGCGTGGTGTTGTTTGAATTTCGGAAAGAGATGGTCGCAGTCCACGCTTTCGTAGTTTCTCAAGCGGTCAGATGGCTGGCAAAAGGGCCCCCCTCACTCAACTTACACATAGTCGTGGCGTCATATTAAGATTGCGCAAGGGTAACTTTCACTGCAGCTTGTAGTATTCCCTTCTGGCTTCTCGGGCATTGCACTCATCCAAACAACTTTTGAACATTTTAACATTTGAACTGTTTCTGCACTTGAAACTCTGTCTCTGACGTTCTGGCAATGCACCCACGTCGGCGCATTCCAAGCTCGAACAAAGCGACCCAGTATCCGACTACAAGGTGCTGCTCCTTGCACCCTAGGTGGAAGGAGACCAGCCGCCGTGGCTGATGCATTTGTTCTGGAAATTCTCCCATTTGCGAGACTAGCTCAGTGGAAGATAAACTTTAATTTGACCCCATGTTGGTTGAAACCGTCAGCGATCCAGCATGATTCCAATTTCGAGTAGCTATGTGCCTATTATTTATACTCTTCTTTGCCTGCTCGTGACCTGGACTTAATTTCTTCCGCAATTATCCTCCTTCATTTCCTTTTCCTTTTGAACCTCCATCTTCTTTAATAACGAATTTATATTTGAGTGCCTAAGAATCATCACAATCTTGTACAATGGCGAATTCATTGCGAGCAGTTAAAATCAATTTGACGCCATCCTCTGACAGGAATGCAGAACAAACTACACCTACAAGTCCCACTGGACTGTTTGCACAAAGACTCGCCGGGACGCAGGGTCTATCGAGCACTTGTGCGTCTGTGGACTCCGACTCGGATTACCAAGACGGCGGGAGCAGCGTGTATGGGGGCGAATCTACCTCGACACCTGCTGCCAATTCCTCTAGACCTTTGTCCCGCACTTCCAACTTGTCTGGGGTATCTACCACAGCCACAAAAGACGGAGTCGAAGGAAACCGCATTCGCAAATCGCACGACCCGCTAGGCTACAAGAAGTGGATGTCTTCCGCACTTGCAGATGATATTTCCTCGTCTGCTTCATCATCAACTACAAGCGTCTCTCTCAATGAAAACCCGTTTGGCGCCGGAGACGAACGGCAAGCTCACAATAACGAAGCGATGGATGCCAGCAATAGCCCATCCACCAAAAGCCCACACCAGCAACAGTTACAGCTTCACCAGCAGGAGACACTGAACGAATATGTACCAACACCGCCAAATGATCCCCGCGCACCACCCATCACTTTAACGGAAAAGATAAGGCTTCTCCGTACTGGTTCAGTGAGCAGGAAGGGCCCTCCTGAAACAGAAGTCTAAAACCATTTTTTTTTTTGCTTTGATTTGTATGTATCCCTAGTTAAATAAACGTCTAAAATCACATTCAGGTTGCGTATATGTTCAGTTCACAAATTTCCTATACTTTGTTAGTCAGGGCCTATTAATACCATGCTATACTCACTAAACGACGCCGACCAAAGTCGTGGTAAAGAAGGTTCCAGATATCACGGTCTAAACAGTCTTGACCAACCTCGCCATCTTTGTTTGTCTTAGTCACACAACTGGGCTGGTACTGAATGACCTGCTCTCTACTGGCCTGTGTCCAGGGCTATTTTTCATTAGACTCATTTTTCTCAACCTTCAATGTTTGTTCTCTGATACTTACCTTAGGAAATGGCCAATCGGAAAAATGAAGATAAGAGATGTTCTCTAATTCTCTCCTTCCATTCCAATTGTTGTCGACTCCTAAATAGTCCCAGTGCACCGTCTCACGGAACTCGCCCGTTAGCATAGCAAGACCTCTATGAGGGAGGGTTTCCATTTTGCCTCTGAAAACATCATTAATGACGTCCATATCGTAGTCTCCCTCGGGTCGGACCTGCGCTGCCGCTAGGACCATTTGGAAGTTGTCATAGTTTGGTTCAATCAGCATGAAACCTGAGGTTAAGGTGTCATAGGGGCTGCTGGGGTTCTTGGGGGTCCAGTATGCACGAGGCGCTGCGAGAACTGGGTTTTTTATCGAGCTGTTCCTCAAGAATAGGTCGTCCAGCGACTTTAGCACGTACCCGTCTGCGTCCATGGACAAAACCCGCTTGTACTCTGTTTCATTGAATGCCAAAAGCTTGGTAAAACTGCTGCGCCATGTGTTTTCCTTAGACATGTATTGTAGCTCGCTAGACGGGTGCAATTGGACTCCATACTTATCGCGAGCAAGCGCCAGCAACCGTGTTGTGGTTGGGTCTTTCTTGACGTATTCGTAGCCCTGGGGAAGTGTAGGCATTTCTTCGCCCGGTGTTCCCCAGACCCTTGGATAGATGAGGACTTTATCGGCTCTCGTTTTGAGTTGAGAGAGCTGTTCGAACATCATAACGGCGTTGCAAAGATAGTCTCTCTGCGTAGCATATTGAACGTATGCAAAGTCCTTCCAATTCACCCCTTCGATGTCTTCAGGCTCAGGCGAGTTGCTTAAATCTAGAATGGTGGCCAGGCCGTATGCTGGCTGGAGTTCCAGCATCGCTTCCTGGCTAAACCCTCCATCGACGAGATATACTACTGTGATCGTTGTGCAGAAAGCGAGAATAGCCAGTAACGCTACTGGGTTATGCAAAAGGAATGAATAAAACAGTCCACGCGGCATTTTTAACGAACGCTAGTGCCGGTAGGAGGAATCTCAAGTTGGTTTTTCAGTAGAAAAGATAGAGGAGGCAGCAGCTCTCTCATGAGATGAGAAAAAAAGTCAATAATTAGGTAACTCCCGATCCGATGGGAGAGGGTTTTATTTTTCACAGATAAATTACGTAGGCGTACACAATGAAAGGAGTACGTATGAAAGGAGGGAAGGGGGAGCAGAGGATATAAAAAGAACATGCATCGCATTCACTGCCTGAGAGGCATTCCGCATACATTCTAAGCTGTTAGTTACACTATTGCAATCACATCTTGTTCACTTACTGCTCGACGCTGCTCAAATGATTTATAGAGCGCTGCCCATGCTTCGCGCTGACTACAGTCGCCATCCCAGCACTTGGGTAAAACAGACTCCCACGCTTCTGGTTCGATATGAATCCAAGGCTAGATAGTTAGAAGTTATTGGAAAAAACTGCACATGGTTTTTGTTCATACCTTTGGATATGGGTAGTCCGAGAAATGCACCATTGCTGTCTTTTCTAGCTCCAATGTCGCATTCCATATGTCTGTTGAACTACCCATGTAGTTGTTGTGAGTTTTTCTTCTAAGTTCTCCAGAAAGTAGAGATAAACCTCTATGAGGCAGTATTAAGCAGTCATCCTTGTAGAGGTCATTTATAATTTCCATATCGTAGTCGTTTTTCCCACGATGCTCTAATGCAGATATTATTCGTTTGGATTGCGATGGAGAAGGCTCAACGAGCATTAACAAAGAAGTAAGGATGATTCGGTCACCGTGTACAGCGTCACTCCAATAAGATCTAGGAGCGGCGACTGTAGCATGAGGCAAAAGAAAGAGTCGATCGAGAGACTGGTGGACAGTAGAATCACTATCCATAACCAGCATGCGCTTATACTCAGTCATATTGAAGATTTGTAGCTTGGTGAAACTGCTTGCCCAATACTCCTCATCTGATTCAAGGTGAATTAGTGTGACAGGTTTGAGAATTACATTGAACTCTTCTCTGATTTTCTGGAGTAAAAACAGTTCCGAAGGGTCCTGGGTTCTGTTTTCTGGAGGAGCAATTGGTTCGTCACTGGGAGCTCCCCACTCTAACGGATAGAGCAGAACTTTGTTAGGCTTTACTTGCAGGCTGTGAAGCTGTTCAAAAATCATGGCTGAATTGCATAGGTAGTCTAAGTTCGTTGCGTACTGAACATACGCAAAGTCATTCCAATTTACTTCAATATAATCCAAACCTTTCACAGATGATTCTGCTGGCAAGGACTGTGAGTCCTCAGGTTTTATGCTGAGCTGGGAGAAGCTAGCTTGGGCGTTGTCCCATTGTAGCCAGAGCGTAGTAATCAGCATTGAGAGGACGGCCAGAATTAGCAAAACTCTGGGGCGCAGATGCCGTAATACCGACGACTTGGTCTGCTCCAGGAAACGGAGTGCAGTAGGCGAAGGAAGCAGACTCATGGTGAGCTAGCGACGCTTCTGATATTGATGACTTGCAATGTCGACGTTGAGGAAAGAAAAGGACAAAGGAGGGGAAAATGCGAATTTAGTTGAAATCTCCACGAGCGCAGACAGCGAAACTTTTATATAGCAATTAATATCATTACTTAAGCGTTGTAATGGAGTAGCGTCGCCCTTCTTCCCTCCTCGTTCAAGCGTTTGGCAAGGCGTACTGCGCTCTACAAATACGAATTATATATTAGTTGATATAGTCAACAAGACGGTGATGATGATAATAGTTTCCCTTGCAAAAAAGTAGTGGGCGGGATATAATTAGTACAAGCGACGGCCTTTGAAAAGACTCTGCCCGGCGTACGTTAAATTTAGATGCGGCGTAGGCTTTTCCCACGCGCGAGCCTCGAAGAAAAACACCAAGAAAGGAGAAGTAAATTCAAAAGGCTTGATGCATGATGCCGCGTAAGTTTTCGCTAAAACGTAATACTAAGTCGCATACCAGGAGCATGCCGCGAGCTAAAATGTTACAGCCCACGGTGAAAACATCCTGGACCTAAGCTCGCGTCTCATTTGTATCAGTAATGACTAATCGGTTGAGTAATCATTTGTCGTAGATTAGGTAAGCAAATAACTCAAATGAGAAAGGGGGAGGCCACAGCCTGAGCAGGGCTGGGCCTCCCCCCGAGGGATTGGAGAATCACCTCGGTCTGAACAACATGCTTTAATGAGGACACCGGAAGGTGCCACTCAACAGCCTAATTGAATGAAGCTTGGAGTTCAGATCGAGGATTTGGACCGGCTTTTATAGCTGGCCCGGAGCCTGGCTCGTCATGCTCTTCATGACGCCAGTTGACGATGTCTTAGCGGCTTACGAGTAACCAGCTAGCGGCCAGTAGGTGGCTGGACGGTGGCTGGGCTTTCTCTTGCCATAGTCGGTAATACCGAGTGTCGGGACCGGCGCCTGAGGCGCGGCC
>JAJMAG010000333.1:0-19728 GCA_030564905.1 Geotrichum fermentans
CGAGATTATGTAAATATTCTCTCGATATTATGTCATTCATTATTCATCCAAAATTTGACAATTTTGTGAAGTTGGTGCAGGAATAAAATGAAAACAGCTGGCCAGTATCGACATTATCTGCAGTCCAATATGCGGGTGCAAAACAAACCCTTGCCCATTAAATGGAAAATTTATT
Source organism: Geotrichum fermentans (assembly GCA_030564905.1). Lineage (NCBI taxonomy): Eukaryota > Fungi > Ascomycota > Dipodascomycetes > Dipodascales > Dipodascaceae > Geotrichum > Geotrichum fermentans. The sequence continues at coordinate 176 of JAJMAG010000333.1, forward strand.
TTTATTTGCTTGGTATCAGGCCCCTAGACACCATTGTGAGCAGCACTTGAGTTCGACTTGTCCACGAGTCATTGAATTGATCAATAGTAGTAGTCGCTTATGGTATGTAATCGATAGCAGCAGAAATTGATCAGTGTAACCATGCTGCATAGTTGACGAAAGTATGTATGTTTTGCACAGTCACTGGTGCTGTTGGTCATTCAATATGTTCTCTGTGTGCATTCAATGTTCACGCTTCATGCCTTTCCCTTGTCTGCATTTTTCCTTGTTTGAACCTCTGGAATGAACGTGAATATCTGAAGTCTCGAATATCGTGTAGCCAACAACTAACATTAAAACTGCCTCGCCATGAATATGTAGCTGATGTTTGAGCATGCAGTTTGAGATCAATGTGTCTGGAGTTTTGTGACTTCACTCTGTGACTCGAGGATCCGTGACATGTGTTGATCATCGCGTGCCACCACCAGTTGCCTGCAGTGCACAAATACATACCAAACAGCACTTGAGTATGTACGTGATTCTGAGTATCAGTTGGCAGTGTCAGTGCCTGAACGTTATTCCCTAGATGGTATAGTATGCTTACTTTACGTTTTATCTATCAAGAAGGAGTAAGCGCTCTGATCAGTTTACTTACCGCGATTGTGCCATAAATCACAATAATTGATACAAGAATTAATAATTACGTGTAGCATGTGGTAACAATAGCCATTTTCTATTATCATTATTATTGCAGCGTATGTAGTGGGAATTTACTCCTTGAACCCTCAGCCCTTCTTTCCTGAGATTATCCTCTTGCAGGCACCTGGGATCTTTACTACTCACTGGCACTGTGCCTATAGGCATATGAATTGCTTCACTCTCAGGACGCCCTAGCTCGCTCAACTGTACAGCCTCGCTCTCTTATGTCCAGATGTCCTTCGCCTCTCGTCCCAGGTGCCTCTCGTGATTGTGTAGACCCCAATTGTCAGTGCCTATAATATCGATTGATACTAGCAAACCTAGAACCTCGTGCTATCCCCATGTCGACCTATAGTACATACGTAAGTAGTTTAACCTTTCGTACCTATCGAACTCTATGGCCATAGTTTAATCTACTCCGTCCCATGTGATTGATATTACATAATATTGTATGATTATATAATTTATTGTTAGCCACACAGTAGTGTAAATTTATAATATATTGCGTAATCATTTATCATCTGATCACTCAGCGTTGCTATTAGTCCTCGCACGCGTTTGGATTCAACACCACCAAAGGTCCAACGACCATTTTCATCTTCACCCACTTCCACTCACTTCCACGCACCTTCATCCGACTGCAACTCCGCCCGACCAGAACACTGGACCTGCATACCCCACTCCCTTCTTTCCTATGAACAGTGGCCAGCAAGTCTTTCAGAACCCCTCAAGCTACTTGGTCGGCGCCAGTTTCTCTCAACTCTCAAACAATGTAAACAGACAAAACAACGGAATCAACAATACAACTTCGAACTACAATAACAACGGCAATACCAGCAACCAGAATAGTACGCAGATCAGCAACAACTCCTCACAATCTCACCTAGACATGCAATCGAACACCTCCTTCAACGCCCCACCTGGCTTCGCCGCCAACCAGCTCCATTCTTCTGAAATCACAGACCTCAAGGGCCTTGAGAACGACTTCAACAATATCAACAACAAGTCCATTCACTCATCGATCTCCGTCAAGCCTGAAGATGCCTCCGACCCAGCAGCAAATACCTCCTTCCTTGACTCTACTCTCACCTCAAACATCTCCAACCTCCAAAACACTCCCATGAGTAGACAGACCTCCGACGATGATAAAGTCTTTACCTGGATCCTCGAGCTCATGCATGGCCCCAACCGTGAACAAGCACTACTAGAGCTAGGCAAGAAACGTGAGCAGTACGACGACCTTGCTCTCATCCTTTGGCATTCCTTTGGAGTAATGACATGTCTCATCCAAGAAATAGTATACGTATATCCTCTACTTTCCCCACCACAACTCACCTCCTCCGCCTCGAATAGAGTGTGCAACGCCCTCGCCTTGCTGCAATGCATCGCCAGTCATGACTCAACAAGAAAACCTTTTCTCAACGCACACATTCCCTTGTTTCTCTACCCGTTTCTCAATACCACCTCCAAATCGCGCTCCTTTGAATACCTGCGCCTAACCTCACTTGGCGTCATTGGAGCGCTAGTCAAAAACGACTCGGTCGAAGTCATCAATTTCCTCCTGCAAACCGAAATCATCCCCCTCTGCCTCCGCATCATGGAGTCTGGCACCGAGCTTTCCAAAACAGTCGCCATCTTCATTGTCCAAAAAATCCTCATGGACGACACCGGCCTCAATTACATTTGCCAGACATACGAACGCTTCTATGCCGTCTCCTCTGTCCTTTCGAACATGGTCAATCAGCTCGTCGAGCAACCCGCCAGCAGACTCCTCAAGCATGTTGTAAGATGTTACCTGCGTCTCAGCGACAATGGCCGTGCCTGCCACGCCCTCAAGCGGATCTTGCCTGAACCCTTGAGGGACGCCACATTCTCTGGAGTGCTTCGCGATGACAATGCCACAAAACGCTGTCTTGCCCAGTTACTTGTGAATCTGGCTGACAAATAAACGAAAACGTCGATACTGGTGGTTGCCAGGAATAAGAAAAGGATTATAAGTTATTACACACGTAAATTCGGAATAATAGAATTTTTAACCATAAAAGTTGCTTCTCTTTTTGTGAATAAGAGTCGTTAGACGTCACGGTCACAATGATAATCAGGATGGCAGGAATGGTAAAGGTATTCGAAGGTTGTGGTTTTTATGTTAACCCAATTGCTAATAAGAAGCCGAGCAGGAATAAACGAAGGCTACTGAAAAAGGTAAACTCCTTTGAAAATAACACGAAATAGACCTATGAAATATACGTATGATAACCTATGAGTACTACTACACTTACGCTTAATTTTTGATCTGATCTTCAAACCCAGTGTATAGTAAACATTTTGGCGATGCTAATCAGAACTTGAAGGTTTCAAACGTGTAGGGCTTGAGCCTATAGATGCTCATAAATGAAACCAGAGACCCTTATTAGGCGACAAAGTTCAAGTCCAACATCGAAACTGGTTATTATTTACCCGTGAACCTTTTTCCACAACGTACTACTTACTTCTTGCAGTGCACCCCCGGGAATTGGTTTCTATTATACATCTTTTTTTTTGGAAAATTTGACTTCTAAATATTCAAAGGATGCTATCCTTCTGTGAAATGAAAATAAGAAATTAATTTTTAGCGTTGCCTTTTGTTCCTTTTAAGTTGTTGCGGAGGGGCCAAAATAAAACACAAATTTCACAAGTATGCTGGCAAAACCTTCAACATATCAATGTTGCAACTATCGTAAAACCATTCATTCCTTCACTATATTTTTAAATTTAATTATTTAAAGCAAAATGTCGAAGGCATTTATGGTAAATTTCAAACGCTTTAAGTCAACCTTGATTTTTGAACGTGACAAGAGTTGACACGGCTGGGAAAGATTACCCTACTTAACCCTCTGATGTTTTGTGTACCAGGATTTCTTGACAAAGTGAACCTTCCCCTAGCAAAACGCAGAACCTCGACATCTCGCTCCACAGAGTTTGATCAACAACCATTAGTGACAATTCCCGTTTACTTCCAAATTTTTTTTTGTTTTGCTAGTAATGTCGGATCCTACTGTGGGGGCGCCGCCGCCGCTACAGGAGAATTCGGGTGCAGCCAATGACATCTGGTCCTCCATGCTGAAATCAGTAGGAGGTGTAAATGCAACTCCGTCAGGGACGCTGCTACTCCTGGGTAAGTCACGAAACCTACACGTTTGGAAATTTAAAATGCTAAGTCTTTTAGGTGGAAGTAAAGAGACACAGATCGGTCTAATTAAACAGCTGCAAAAGAGCTCGATCGTCAATCAAACTTCTCAAGGGTTTACAAACGCGACACCACCAAAATTCCCTGAAATTGCAAACTCGTTCTCATTAGGATACACATACATTGAATTCAAAGAATACGATCATGATGGTGCGGCTACAATTATTTACAAAGACTTGGGCTAACGGTACAGATCGACTTTCACATCTAGATATATACACGTTACTTTCCCCGCCTCACGAATCTTACTCCTCTATCTTACTTGACTTTATGGATAAACAAATGCGGAAGCTATCGACAAAACCGCTACTTGTCGCAATTGTCGTTGATTGGACAAGTAACATAAAAAGCTGGGCCAGAGACATTGCAGATTGGATTGTCATGCTACAAAAGTCGATACAAAAAATCGATCCATCAGTAATTGGCACAATGAAAGAAAGGCGTATGTTGAAAGAATGAGAGGGAAAGAAGTTGCTAACGGTTTAGTAAAATATCGCCTACAAACTTATGTGGCTCCATCGAGTGATAGTTCAGAGATAAAATCACAATACTCGGTAGAATTGCCCTTGGAGCCAAAACAGTACGACTATCCTCTCGGTTTTGACCTGATGTTCATCGCTGCTAACGTATGTGGTCGGGTATTTGCATTTTTACTCTCTAACAATGTAGTCTGAGAGAGTTACGTTCCAAGATCCCGAGACTTCATTTTCAGACGATACCGTCGATTACGTTCAACAATTTTTACGCACAATTGCTTTAAAGCATGGCGCATCGCTAATATATGCTCCCTCACTATCTTATAAAGAGTCGGACCATCTTGCCCAAATAGTCGCAGAGCGCCTCCAAATCCCTATGACAACTAATGATTCACACACGGAAAGATGTTCGGTTCCTACAGTGGTGGATCAAAGTGAAATTATTGTACCTGCTGGGTGGGATAGCCTTGGAAAGATTTTAGTTGTGAAAGAAGGGTTTGACGCTGATGCAATTTGCGATCGGTGGGATATGGACATTCACGTGTCCGATCTAGAGTCCTCCACTGAAGCCCTAGCTACGACCAAAAAACAAGGCGATGAGAGCAATATCTCAGAAGACGTGTATGAAGGTGTCGTACCTGAATCCGAGCCCAAGAAAGAAAATATGCCAAAGCTAAGTGCGATTACAATGTACGAAGAGTCAATTAGAATGCTCCACCCTGATACAGACGGCGACGAAGAAGAAACAAGTAGCAAAAATGCAAAGAAGGATTTGCGCAAAACCGCGCAGGCGAAAACCGATTTCCAGGACTTTTTGGCTAGCCAATTCGAATTGCTGGAAGAGCGGATAAAAGAGGAAGAAGGTATTAGAGGGAACACATCACCCTTCAGGCGACAGAACCGCAAATTTATGGGATCAAGTAATGACAATGGCCCGATTCAAGGAGTGCCACTACCAATGGACATAAATGTTGGTGGAATCCAAATAGAAGGCGTGGAAGAGGTGTTAAGACGATTAAAAATTCAAGAAATGGCGGCGACAAACCAACCTGGAAGTCCTTCTTCAATCACCTCAGATTCAACTCCAGGTGCCTCGCCTTACGGAGCAACAACTGCCAGTTTGGGTGGTGGTACTGGGGTTCCTCGGCTTACCCCTGCCAATTACGATGGCTCCACGCCCGTCACATCTAAACGCTTGGGAGGCAGTCCTAAACCGGCAGCCCGCTGGAATCCCTCCTCCACAGCCAGCAACAACGCGTCCAGTCCCACCCCTCGCGTAACTTCGTTCGGGGCCGGCGGCGGCATAAACCACATTGGCGGCAACTTCAACCAATCTCCAACCCGCCTAACAACACCGCCTGCTGGCTGGGTGAAGGACGAAGCAAATAAAATGGATCCAGCAGGTACAGGTACGGGTACTCCCGCCACTAACAAGTCGCAAAACGAGGTTCTTGCGAATTTTTTCCAGACGCTGCTGGATAGACGTAATAGTAGCCCCGGCTCGGCCTCACCAGGCGGCCACTAGTGATAGAATAATTCATTTTAGTCATGTTGCGAAGCGAGACTGCTAACACTGAGTTTTAGTTGTGTTTTAAGGTGAACAACTGGTGGAAAAAAGCAGGCCTAGAGTTTGTTTAGGGGGCCTAGAAAACCGTTGTTGGTGTGCATGTGTTAATTAGGGTGCAGCCGGTAACCGCACAGACCACATGCCCATGTCATGTGACTTCCCCGTACAGGGTCTTGTATTCGCATATAAATGAAATCTTCTTTCCGCCTTTTCAGGTATCTTTTTCTTCTTCTTTCGTGAACAATTTTCTGTGAAACTAAAATTTGCCTTCATTTTTAATCACATCAAATTCTCGACAAATCGACAAATCGACAATGAAAACAATGCTTAGAACTTTAAACGCTACACGCCTTAGTCTGCCTTCAACAACAGGCTTGCTTCCTGTCTTCACGCGAGCAAGACCTCTGGCGCAACCTGCGGCAGGACGGCTTTACCATAGTAAGGTGCTTGATCATTACAACAATCCGCGCAACGTCGGCTCTATGAACAAGAAAGACCTCGATGTCGGCACCGGTCTTGTGGGCGCGCCTGCCTGTGGTGACGTCATGAAGCTCCAAATCAAGGTCGACGACAACGGCATCATCAACGACGTCAAGTTCAAGACCTTTGGCTGCGGCTCTGCAATCGCCAGTAGCTCTTACTTGACGGAGCTTGTGAGGGGCATGAATATTGACGATGCTGGTAAGATCAAAAATACGACAATTGCTCGGGAGCTCAGCTTGCCACCCGTCAAACTGCATTGCTCGATGCTGGCAGAAGACGCCATCAAAAGCGCCATCAGCGATTACAACTCAAAGCGCAAGCTCAAGACAGGGCCTACACTTGGTCCAAACGCCATGAGTGCTGCGTAGCAATGCAGGCCGTTGCCACAAGTAAAATATTTATAACTTTTTGTACTGATGAAGAATACGTTTTAGCTTTGTAAACTGAATTATTGATTTGGAAAGCAAGTCGGTCAAAAAAGCCGTACAGGATCTGATAAAACCAGGAACGGAACGACGATATTCTCGCTTTGAAAACTACAAAACTACACATGTTGGCGAGGTTTTATGAATCCCCTCAAATCGTCTTGATTTCCATCATTTACATCTTGCCGGATATCTTTGCCACTGAGTTCTTGCTTTGAATCTTGCAAAAAATAGAGCAAAAAAAAGTGCACATGAGGAACTCTTGCAATGGTATATAATTATATAATCACATTAGTCATTATTCCTAATGCCTGACTACCTTGCACAGGTAAAAAAAATTTTAAACTCCCAAGCAAGTCTGCCGCTGAAAAATTTCTGAAATCTTCTCTATCCTTAGTACATAGCACCCTCGTCCTTCAGCATTAAAAATGTCCACGATATACAAGACTCTGTCGAAAAAGCAAAATAATGACACTGAGAGTGCTTCATCCGGCTCTGGTAGCGGATCAAGGAACAAGCAGCGCGTGCTTATCATTTCGTCGAGAGGTGTCACCTTCAGACATCGCCATATGATCAATGATATCTCGGTGATGATGCCGCACGGCCGCAAGGAATCCAAGTTCGATTCAAAGACCAAGTTGTACCAGCTGAACGAGATGGCCGAACTTTACAACTGTAACAATATCATGTACTTTGAGGCCAGAAAGCACATGGATCTGTACCTGTGGATGTCCAAGGCTCCCAACGGACCTTCGCTCAAGTTCCACGTCCAAAACATGCACACCATGGATGAGCTCAATTTTACCGGTAACGCGCTCAAGGGCTCCAGACCTATCTTGTCCTTTGATGCCACGTTTGACGCTTCTCCTGAATACCAGCTCGTCAAGGAAATGCTCATTCACACCTTCGGCGTGCCTCCAAAGGCGCGAAAGTCCAAGCCCTTCGTGGACCACGTCCTGACGCTTAGCATAGCCGATAACAAGATCTGGTTCCGCAACTACCAAATATCCGAGACTGTGTCTACCGACCCTACGAACAAGAAGACCAAAGAGACTGAGCTAAGTTTGGTCGAGATCGGCCCCCGTTTTGTCATGACCTTGATCACCATCCTCGAGGGATCTTTCGGCGGACCCGTTATTTACGAAAATAAGGAGTTCGTGTCGCCCAACTTTGTGCGTGCCCAGCAGCGTGCCCAGCAGGCTAGCCAGGCCCAGGCTCGTGCTGACCAAGCCTTTGAGCGCAAGATCAAGAAGAGAGATTCCGTCCTGGCTGCCGATCCTCTCGCAGAAAACATTCTGTTCAAATAGAGTCCCACCCACATACATGTAACTTAATTAAAAAACAATAAAAATCAATAGAGCGTTTTTCCGTCCTGCAAGTGATTCTAAATACCTTCAATTCATTATTTTGCTATGCGTGATATACAGTTTATTTCTTCTCAGCGTCGGCGAGGAATTGCCTAGATAGTATTAGTAGGGGCACGACATGGGAAGTCTAAAGGGCAAGCACTTACTTGACAAACTCCTCCTCAGCAGGGCTCTCAGCGTTGATGGCAGGGACAGTAGGGACCTCCTTCTTGCCAGAGGTGGCGACGAGGATACCAAAAGCAGTGGTTGCAAGAGTAGCAACAGAAAGCTGCGATGAATGATTGTTAGTACTGGAGAAAACGCGGGTCCATCCACTTGAGTACACACCTGGTAGGCTTGGAAGGTTTTACCGAAAATAGTGTATCCACCGGCCATTGTTGATGTATTTGGAATGAATGTTGATTAATCTACGGCGAGAGTTGATGGAGAGAGAAAAGTGAAAAAAAAAAGGCAGCGAAATGGGAAAAAAGGCTACACTTCGTTGGCGATGCTGTGAGGAAGGTGATTGGCTGGGGAATGGCAGATGTGTGGGCGGGTGTAGCTAGGGACTGTATGTACTCAGGGATGAAATATACCCGCTTATGGATGGCGCATACTAGTAAAGTTCATGAAGCTGAACGCCCTGACGGTTCGAGCATTTGATGACTGCGATTCACCGCCTTTTCTATACGATTTTCAAGCACTCCAGCGTGAACTGCATAAGCCAACACAGACCGAGCCAAGATGCCTGTCACTCTGTATCGCTGTCGGCGCGTGAAGAGTTCTGTGCTCTAATCACTTACTAAGCCTTCGGCACGGAATGGGATCAGCGTACGTGAATAGGGGCTACGCAGAGAGAGAAACGTTAGCCGGAGATGCATCCCTGATCTCCAGATGTCTGATCCTGAATTTACTTATGCTGTTAATTCTCCACGGACGAATTGGGCCTACCAATACATGGACCCATTGAGAGGCTGATCAGTTCTTTCGCTTGTGCCAAACTTCATTCAATGTCGCTCTTACAGGAGCCAGAGTATGCCTTCTATAAATGCCTCCCTATTTTGTCCCGTTTCCTCAATTTCTAACTTTGGTCAAGTTACGTTCTTTGCCATCTAAGAGCGGCCTATCTCGAGTCGTTCAATGATGGCATTGGAAGCAGGGTGATAAATGCAACCCACTTGTACAATGTCAAATCAGGCACAAAGAAGCTTAACGGAGCATCGCAGTTGATCATTCAGCATTGCAACTCTACGTCTCCACCAATTCCGACAAGCTCAATGCCTGAAAGAGCGTTTCCGAATCGCAGAGTCAAGCGAGACCAGCGGCCTAACTCCCCGGATACCATTCTTTTAGGTGAACTAGGCAGAAACGACAGTAGCAGAACATCCCTGAGCTCATTTAGAAATAGCGGATCGTCTACAGCGAGATCAGCGAGATCAGTTAATAACCCAAAGCTCATCAAGTCTACAAAATTTCGAGGGCTACGACCAAGAGCATCTACATTACCTTCGCTAGTCACATCATCTACTACTCTCCCACGTGAAGATGTACCGAGAGATAGCTTTTCAGACAGCTTCTCAAATGAATACCCATATAATATATCCAGACAAGGCGACTTTGACGATGACGACAACGACGATGACGGAACAATGACTGAAGAAGACATTAACGACGAATATGACGACTTTGATGATCAGCCGTTTGATGGAGAAGGGCCCTATGATGAGGACGATATATATGGTACAGACAGTGACGATGACATTCATCTTGAATATCACGAGCCTCCAGATCTGCGGAGCCAGTTCTTTCTTCACCACAATCCCGCTAATAACTCCTTGGAATTAATTGATGACTCTACCAACTCGGTAGACGACCCTACCTTGTCATCAGAGAACGACGATGAAGAGGACGAAGTGGAGGAAAGCGTGTTACGAGAAACACTATTGAGTGAAGAGGATGATAGCGACATGGAGGAAGAACTAGAGTTTGCAGTTCGTCAAATTAAACAGCAAATGCCAGAAGCTCTAAACGGGCAAGACGAGGCTATTGATAGCCAGCCTCCATCCACTCTAACATCACCAAAAGCTGTCTCGAGACTTGATAATTCCAACGCAAGGCAGTATTTTTCGAGACAAAGCTCCTTTGATACACCTCTTGGATCTGGAATTGCAAAATCCCCCCGCCGCGTTAGCGTACCTACGAAAGCCCATTCTCTGCGCAAGGCAAGTGCACAACCGAACGGTACCTCCATTAGTGAAAAGCGTCTAACACCCGAATTTTTGTCTTCGATAGCCGCCCTGAGGCGACCCACAGATCCATTGCAACATGCGAATTTAGCTGGATATTACCCTACGGCTGGCTCTAATGGCTACTCCGAAAAGGTCGACTTTGGACTTGACATAACTGCGCCATCCATGACAAACACTAACAAACGTCAAGTCGAGCGCACCACTTCCATCCAGAGTAACGTCTTCAAAAAACAGTCCCCAACAGATGCCAACCAAACATTACCTCTTTCTTCTCTTCTAACTAGCCAAATCAAAGCGAAGCAGGCTGGTGCTGAAAACCCACTCGAAGAATACATTTTTGCAGCGGGCAAGGCAGAACGCGCCCCTCTTAAACTCAAAATGTACATGCCCAGCTCTGATCAACCAAGGAAGCCTTGGCAAGTTATCGTACGCACTGATGTGAATGTCTCTAATGCAATTGGATTTGCCCTTTACTGTTACATGGAAGAGAAGCGAACACCAGAACTCAAACCAGACATGTGTAATGCCAACAAATGGACGTTGAGAATTGTGGAGGATGACGGAGAGCCAGACGAAGACTTTCCAGCTTTAGATAGGACGCGAATGCTGTCAGCATACAAATTTGATGAATTTGCCTTAGTTGAGGCAACTCCTGAGCAAGTTATTGAGAATGAAAAGATCACTCCTTCGATTAGGAAAAAGGTGGTATCGAAGCCAGAAGTTAATAAGCCCGCGGTGCAAACTAGTGTGGAGAACGGTCAACCAGAAAAGGTGACGCTGCGGGTTTACCAGTATCCTTTCGATGACATGCTATCTGCAGTCTACTGGACTGATGAAGTCAACGTGAAAACGAGTATTGATGAAATTCTGTATCAAATTTGCGTTGACAAAAACTTGGAACAGGATCAATATGTATGCAAGATTGCAGGCCGTAGAAAAATCATTCCGAGAGGAGCTAATATTCAATCCCTCGATGGAATGTACAACCTTGAGCTAACACCACGAAGAATCGTCAACAAGATGAACGGGTATGCGGTGCTCCTCAGCGATCTCCCTCCCATCAAGAAGATAAAATCTGCTAATGCTGCGGTGTCACAGCCTGCAGCTATTCCTTCGTCTCCTCCACCGATTTCAGGAGGGCTTCGATCTTCGTTATCACTGAAACGTACCAGCGCAACCTTTACCGGCGCAATCAAATTCAGAGTTAGTACAGAGGACGAACGCAGTGGAAGCCGTCTCTCATTCACAGGCCGCCCGTCAACTTCGTCCACCAGCAGCGTGCCGCCCACGAAAGCAACTCACCATTCTACCTCAGCTGCTGCACACGCGCGTGTAGCTAGTAATGCCCGAGCTTCGATGTTGGTTCCTCCACTCCTGCCCGACTCCTTAACCGCGATCGGGTTTCAAAAATACAAGATCTGGCGCCGGCAGCCCATGTCGTTTATGCAGCGGCATGAGCGTGTTTTGGCGTTGGACGGGGAGTACGTGCACATCATGCCGTCGGACGACCGTGCTTGGTATGACTACTCGCCAAAAACGTCTAGCTTTCACATCAGCCAGATGACCAAGTGTAAGCAAAGTCGTAAGATACCGACAAATTTCAAGATTGTCATCATGAAGGCAACGGGTGTTAGCAAGAGGTATGACTTGGAGGCGCTGGAACCGGCTACGACACAGGATATCGTTGCGAAACTAAAGGGACTGCATAACAGTTATTTGATGAAAAAAGATTCATCGAGAAGGCATTGACGTTAGCTTGCTAATGCTCGTAAATATTTCCAATTAACACAATATGAATGACAATTTGCATTATATTTTTGTAAAGCCTACTCTTTTAAATATTGTAAAAACAACAACTCTCGTTGGCCTTAAAAAAGATAGCGCTCAATTACTTGATCCTTCAGCTTCTCATTCCACACCTTGTTAAGCCCCTCTACATACTCATAGACCTTGATCACTTCGCCCTGCTGAATGGGCACCGTTTGTTTGTACACGTACTCAGTGCCATTTCTGTAAGTAGCGCTTCCATACTTTATCGACAGGTCAAACTCGTCTTGCAGCGCCAGCCATATCAAGGCGCTCGCGGCCTTATACGGATCAATGTTGTGATGAGGACTGCCGAGCCAGCGCAGAATATAAAACGTCATCATCATGCCCCAGTAGTTGATGATGTTGAGGGTGGGCACAAACGTCGTGCTCTTGAAAATACCGGGCTCCACGAGCACTGACTGCACGCCGTACTTTTCGTGCAGCTCCTTGTAGGTCGCTTCGTGCAGCAGATCTACGAGTCGCTTGGAGGCTTCGTAGGACGGCAAGGTATGCGTGAGTTCAATATCATCCAACTTCAACGCAGTTGCTGACGAAGCAATGGAGCTGATCCAGAAAACCTTGCTGCCTTGTCTGAGCACAGGCAGGTCCGGGAAAACAGCCTTCTGGCCTGTGCGCTTTTGAGTCAACCGCCGGATCATGAACCAGGGCGCAAACACATTGGCCTGGAAAACGGAGCCCATCCCATCGTTTGTCAGCTTGCTCAGCCGTTGCTTTTTGAAGGTGCCCAGGGTAAAACTCTCCATTGGATTGGTGAAAAACTCCCTGGCGGCCATGCTCCAGTCAATGCCATCAAACATGGCGTAGCTGGCGTTAAGATACACGTAATCAAGCTTGTAATAGCGGCTCTCGAGATCTTTCACGGCGCTCAGGACAGAGACCATGTTCAGGAAATCAAAAGTGACATAGTCGAACTCGACCAGCCCCTTGCGACCCAGGGGAACGGCTTCTTTCAGGGTATTAATAGCTTGTTTGACATTCGGAAAGGTTCTACTAGACACAATGATGGTGATTCTAGTCTCTTCAGGAAGTGAGGCTATTAGTCTTTTGGCAATGGCCAGGCCAAGGTATCTGCATAACATCTTGTTAGGTTCAAGGCTCCTTGTGGAAAGTGCAATTAAATGAAAAATGATGATCCATACCCATTTGCGCCAGTGATGAAGGCTGTTTTGTGATCTTCTGTCGACATTATATCTGAAACCAAACTTAGACTAGTTAAAGGGAAGCCCAATAAGCCAGATTTTCTGGTCGTAAGATGTGATGGTTGGTCTCAAAGAATTATAATTCAACATCGGAGTAACTGTTGCTTATGTAATTGCATCGCGATCATCGTTACTCGCGAACAGAACGAAGCGCATCTTATTCAACACACACGAGATAAATACATTACATTACAAGGACCTACGCGTCCAATATATACACATTAAATAGTCTAGTTCAGACGAGCGACGTGCTTGTCAAAAAGAGCCTTGGCTCTGGTCCAGACTGGAGCGGTGTCACGGTTGGGAAGTTGCAGCAATGAAGGGAGCAGAGCGGCAGAGAAAGCCTCAGAGGCCTCGCGGGGCAGAAGAGAGGGCAAATGGTCAATGGAGATGACATCGAGGCGGGGGCCGACAGTGGTCTCAGCAGCGACAGTGGGCTTATCGAAAGTCGTAGAGATGGTGTAGACGGGGATGGGGTTGTGGGGGTTGGTGGTATCGGCCGACACATCGACAATAACTTGCAAGTTACGCTTCTCGGTGTTAAGGACATCGTAGTTGGTGAAAGGAGGGATGGGAGAGGAGAGGTAGATACAGTTGACGAAAATATCAGCGTCAACAATCTCCTGGAAGGGACCACCCTTAGCGGTCTCAGCCATATCCCACTTGATGATGTTCTCCTCAGGAAGGCCAATCTTTCTCAGCAAGTCAATAGCGCCAGAGCCACAGCGGCCCAGGGCACCAATGACAAGAACCTTGGGAAGGGCCTTACCGGAAGCCTTGACGGCTTGATCAAGATCCTTCTTAACAGCATCGACAAGAAGAGATTCATGGGGGTAATGCTCAACACCGGGGAACTCCTCAGAGTCCTTGTGGGTTTGTCTGAAAGCCCAGTCCTGGACACCAAGGGCGGCACCAGCAAAACCAGCGTGGAAACCAAAAGCAGCGACGCGGCGTCCATTGTCGTCCTCGAGGAATTCGAGATCGTAGAGGGTTCCCTTACCAGCAGGGAATCTGCCGAGAACGTCCTTCCAGCCAGCCTGGTCCTTGTAGCAATGAGCAAACTGAATGTGCTCGTGAACAAGAGGGAAGGTGTCTTCGGGCAATTCCTTAAGACCAAGAATGATACGCTCCTTGGGAGCCTGGGGCCAGCTGCCTGCCTCGACAAGCGTAGCGCCAACATCAGCAAACTCCTGGTCGTCAAAAGTGCTCAATTCCGACTTTTCAACATAGACCTCGAATCCAGCGTCCAGAAGGGCCTTGGTGGTGGTGGGGGTAAGAGCAGCACGGTGCTCAAGGGGCTTGGTTTCAGCGCGAAGGTGAATAATAACGGGGGCCATTGTGAATTGATGATAACTGAAGAAAGCTAGTCAAATGATAGTTTGATCTGTATAAGAAATAAATTTTTTTTCAAACGATGCAATGGAAAAAAGCTGGTTTTTAAGGGTCCGAGCGTGGAAGAGTCATGGAATCCGGCACGTTGCAATCGTTACCCGGTTTCCCCCAGTTTCAGTTTTCGCGATGGCTCCAACTTACTCACAGCAGAAATTTACGCGACGAGACCAATCCGCTGATTTCCAGCATCAAAATCAAAACACAAAGCACACATTTCCACAGAGTAATTACTTCTGGTATATATAAAAATGGTATCAGGTCGACGCTCACTCTACCGCCAGTCGGGGGGACGCGGAGCTTACAGCAATGACTTGGATGAAACTGTCGTCCACTGGGAACGCGCTTGGGTCTCTCCTGTGCCGATTTCCAGCACTAGCGCGAATGGCCTTACAAAGGCGAACGGATCGACTAGTAAAGCTCTTTCAGGAGCCGCAAATGCCGAAGACGAATCAAGCGTGACACAGTACTCTTTCAAAGTGAAGGTTTGGGCCCAACTCGAGAATCAAAGCGACTTTGTGGCACTCCAGGACGGAGATGACGATGACTATCTCAATCTGCTAGCAGCAACCTCCCAGGCGCTGAATCGAAAAGGTGGCTCTACTGGACAGGCACAAAGTGGATCGTTGACAGCTGCAGATATTCGTGGCGCTGTGGGTGGTGAAGAAATGTCGATTTCCAGTTACACTTCCAACGAGGCCAAGCCTAAGGTGCCCGGTGCCACGACTGCGAAAGAGGAGCCAGCTGCTACTCCTGTCGCCGCTGATACTGCAATTGAAGTGCCAGCGGCTACTTCAGCTGTCGCGGATGCCTCTGCTGAGACGACGGCACAGGAGCCTGTGAAGGACGAAGTTGACAGCTTTAAAACTCAAGAAACCTTATTAAAGGAGGAACCTGTAAACACTGAACCAGCTACCACTGAGGTCCCGGAACCGCTAAAAGAAGCAGATGCTTTAACGGATGCTCAGGTTGATGCTCCTACTGATGCCACATCCAATGTCCCTGCAGAAGCTCCAACGGAGGCTTCAGTAGAAAGACCAGCAGATGCTTCAGTAGATGTACCAGCAGATGACTCGGTACCAGGACCAGCGGAAGCTGCAGCAGAAGTATCGGCAGAGGCTGCTGATGTTGAGATGGTGGATATTACAGATCCTTCTGCCGAAACTAAGGAAGCAGAAGATAAACCTAAGGATTCCACCACGACAGAAACCCCAGCTGAAGAAGAGACCAAGAAAGAGACTACGAATACTGCTGAAGATGTAGCTACCGAGACCAAACCTGAGCCGGCTACTGAAGAATCAAGTAAACCCGAGGTTGCAGATGAAACTACAGCCGATGTTGAAATGAAAGATTCTTAGTGATTGTCAAATAGAGCATGTTCATTTTTTTTTTTAATCTCTATATTTATTATATTTGTTTTTGGCCTTCTTCTTTCAGCTCAGCTACGACATCCTCCTTCATAAGGATGAAAGCTGCGCCGGCACGCGCCAGTTCGGTTGCTTTCATTAATTTCTGATTGTCACGGTCCGTCCAGCCATCCGTAATCTCGTCCCACTTTTTGGTTTGGTAGTCTATCTGGTATTGGCGCTTTTTGGCTTGCAAGCGACGCATTTCTTTCTGGTCGCCGTGGGCAGTCCAGATTAGCAGGGCCGTATTAGGGAGTAGGCTATTGTACAAGGTTTCAAGACGCTGATTGAGTTTCTTGAACGCTTCGTCCAGCTCCTCATCGCTGGCATCTGCAGATCTCAGTTTGTGAATTTCAAGTAATCTTGACCAGACGTAGTTTGCTTTTTGTGTAGCCTGTTTGACTGTGTGGGCGATAACCTCCTCATCGCTCTGGCATTGCAATATTGTAGCCGGTGTCGCTGTCCACTTATTGGTTTGGTAGTCGATAATCGCTGTGCTCTTTTTGCCTTGAGCAGAAGTATATAATTTATCTGCAATCGATTTTGTTTCTTGTTTGTTTCCGAAATCAAGCCCTCGTTCCAGTTTGAGTTTTAGTAAATCCAAGCAAGCCACGGCATCTTCCACCGAATTGTGCCCATTATTTCCTTTTTGAATTTCTCTATTCAGGTACTGCGAAGTAAGAGATCTCAAAGCTGGTTTCCACGAATTGCCTCGTCTGCTGCCATATATGACCGCCGTATCAATAATCAGCGGGTGGCGTATGAATAAAACATTTAAATCGCTCTCTAGAGAATGCCCAACAAGGATGTCATTTGCACTGATAATTTTGAGTAGATCTTGTTGAGCTTCCGCTAATGTTTTCGTAACATTTTGAAGAAGTTCTTTCGTGATTCCCGAAAATCTGGTAAGGTAATCGGTAATTGGTTCGTCGGGTAGAACTAATTCGTCGTATACTGTTTTTTTGTCGGAATCCACTAATGTAATCCTAGTGACGGCCTTTCCTTTGGCCGTGTCGCACATTTCGCAATCTAGACCGAAAACTTTAGGCATCTTATTGTCGTCTTTTGAACTTTCAGTGTCTACCCATCCTTCTTCTAATTCCACGTTTGTGCCTCGCGGTAGGCCTTCTATCATGGGATGTATCGGGTAATTATTTTCTACCATCTGGTGAAAGTTGAGAATGCAGTGGATTGGCTTTAAGTTATTCGTGTTTTTCCTATTTCCATGTTGTAATGCTTTCTTTTCTTCTTTGCTTAATGGAACTTCTGTAAATTCGTCAAAGGGCGAATACAACGAAACATTGGTTCCAGGTGCTCTTACTGGCCATAGGTGCGAGACCCGCGATTTGAAAAATTCTAAATATCGCGAAGGCTTTTCCTCTGGGAATTGCAGCTGCTGAGGTTGATGCTCCATTAAGTTGGTATGTCCAAAATCTGACGGATATAGGGACGGGATCATCACACTCACCAGCTTCTTTATTGCCGAACGGTTCTGTATAGCGAGCCAGTTCGGTGCTCGGCCATCTCCAACAATATACAGCACTAGATCTCGCAAATCCTTCACGTGCAGCAGAATCTTGACATTCTTGGGTTCTACTATGAACTTTGCAGGCAAATTATGCTTCTTCTTTGGCTTCTTCTTGGTGGGCTTTCCTAGATCAGCCACTGGAGCCTGTGATTCTTCGTCGCTGGGGGCGCTGCGTTTCCGACTGACTGGGCGAGGTTCAGATTGTATTTCCACAAATGTCTGCGTCACAGATTCATCAACAATTTCTTTACTTTCAGTAGCCATTTCTTGCTTCAGCATATCAAAAAATCCAAAAACTTCCTTGCAGAAGGAATCAAGATTCATGTCAGCCATTTTTATCCCACCGAGAAAGTTTTGGGATGAGCGAGGGTTAGGTTTTGAACACTGCTTTCTTTTCCAAAACGACAAGACGCTTGTGAAATGGTATATTTATCAGTCCACGAAACGATGAGCAGAGTCTGCGCTAGTAGACTACGATTAACGAGGCAGTCTTGCAAGGGAAACCGACTGTTCTGCACGACCAAACAAGTTGAATTTATAAGACAAAGCAGCGAATCCACACCGGCTCGAAAGAACGGCGACAAATTAAAACGGTCCGGATCACACCCGCAAGAAATATGGACTTTACTGTCAGAGATTTTTATATCAACAGGAAACACGGCACATACTTTGTCGAGGTACTATCGTCGACTTAATTTAGAGGATCGGTTTGGCAAGTCGAAAGAACACCCCAGCAAAAACAACACATTGCCAGCAATAAACCCAGACATACAAGGTGATCCTTTTCAATTTCCGAGACACACAGCCAGTGATTCGACAACCAGAGTAAAAAATACGCCAGAAATATCTTTGCCATCCAATGCGACGTCTGCTCTTTTTTGGCCCTGTGGCACTTTGCCGTTTCTAAAGTCTGATTTTCTAAGGCTCATGCCTCAACCAAGTGCTGAGATTACCAGCCAAAACTATCTAGGCGAGCGCCCCGATTTCCAGCTAGTGAGAAATCGAAATCCAGATACTCTAGAACCATGGATAGGCTACTACCTTGTTTTTGCCAGCCCAGAGGAGGCTACCAGATATTACCTTGAAACGCAGGACGCAGAGCTATGTGGCATGAAAGTCAACTTTTCATTTGTAAACCCATCCGAAATTTTGCATCCGCCGGTTCTAGACAAGATTCCAAATGTTAGTATGGACATGTGTGCTCTCATTATAGGTTTGCCCAGCGATATCACAAAGACTGACATCATACGGGCTCTCCGGGACTATAGTCTCTTGGACGATGAAGAGAAGGCGCTTGTTCCAATTCCTTACGATGGAATAGGGTCGTCCTGGCTTTTAAGATTTAAGAACTGCTTGGAACCAAAACGACTAAAGAGACAGTACAATGAAAGAATCGGGCCGCTCTCTCCGCATACCTCAACAGTTGAGATTCTAACCTCATGATATAATGATGATAAATTTGTTTGGTTTATTGTCCCGTTTAATTGATAACCCTATGTAAATATCAATCAATAATTTTGGGTAACCCTTTGATAATTATCACCTTCCTACAATTTATTATTATTATTATTATTTGTTATATGTCAACTGCGGTTTACGTACTCTATAGACGTTAGCAGCCAGCCAGGATACCCGGGGGACCCGAGTCCATTAGCGGTGGTGCTGATTGTCTAAATGGCCTAGACTGTCTAGACGACATTTCCCCTGGAACAGGTTCATCAAAGGATCGCTCTGGGATCGGTGGGCGTTTG
>JAJMAG010000334.1:0-19702 GCA_030564905.1 Geotrichum fermentans
ATTACTATTATATTTTCTATTATTCTTCTGAACAACTGTATTTGCACATATGCCTATAGTACTATTAGACTCTATTGTTATACACCTGTGCCACTACGCTGTTCAGTACTACACATACTATCTCTGTGATTGGCATCTCATCGATACTATTGTTCTACAAGACCACGCGCTAACTCCGTCAGACCTGTTAGTTCGAATATTAAGAGTAGTAGTCCAAAGTGTAGTGTCCGTAGAGGCATTTTAAATTGTCACAACAAACGGTTGAACCTGAATTCTTGGTCAGTTCCTGGTTTCCAATAGGTGCAGGATTACAGAGCTCCATCGGAGAAACAAATGGGCCTGGCTACATAGCGCTAGCGATATTCGAACTTAAAATTTAGGAACTCCAAAAGCCCATAGTTTGTTTTGTATGCATCTTCCTTATTTTTTCTCCTTGAAATGCCTTCTTGAAAAAGATGGCAAAAGGTTCATCCTTTGATATTAAAGCCTGTCCTTCATTATAGTATGAGATTCATAATTAAGCGAACTCCGGAAACTTCAAGCACACACAAAACAATACCTACATTTTGCAATGCATTGTTTTCATTTCTTCTTGATATAATAGTTCGTTTTTGAAAGCCCACGGTGACGTTCAAATGTTTACTTTTAGCGACGGAATGCACATGTACTGTACATAGTTTTTGAAAAAAAATAGGAGGTTCGATGTTCCTGGGACTACAGAACAGCCGAGATTGCGTTTCTGCGCGTTTCTGAATGTGCGTCATGTAACATCTGCCCGCGAGCTGTAAGCTCACTACATAGCTCACTGCGCGTACAGCTCCTTATGGACTCCTAGATTCGAATGTTCAATGTTCTCAACGTGGGTCTTTGATTGTGGATTACATCTAATTTTTTTATAACGCAAATTGGAACTTACTTTAGGAGTCTAGGTAGAGCGGCCCATCTTGCAATACATAGGGAAGATGAATGTTCAATGTTGCCGAGCTAATGCCGAATTACTACCTGTGTAAACATACGAGAATCTCCTTTCTTTGCATGTATGGTCAACTGCCAGTGCTGCCAGGTCCCATTTCTATACGGAGGTTTTTGCATGTTCAATGCTTCATGAAAATGCGCGCCAAGAGGTACAATACTCCACGTGTACTACTAGCCAAGCTCTTTTACGGCATTTTACGAAACTGCACAGTGATTCTTCTTCACTCATCACTCATTGCAATTGCTCAAGGATTCAGCATGACGCATACACTGTTTCTTATTTCACACTGCTTGTAGCTCCTCCGACCAGTTCAAATGGTGACATTCTACGAGCGGCCCCGCGATACTGGTCAGTGGTGCCAAAGTAGAGAAAACCGAACCCGCGTCTTCGAATTCAACGTTGAATCTTCGAAAGTTTGAATGCCCAAAAAGTTTAAAAAAAGATCAATGCACAGCACTTGAGTATTGCAAGTGTGCGCGCATCATATAGTGCATATGTGTGCTATGCTATGTAGGAAGAATGTTTAAAGATGGAACATTTTGAACTCAGGGGGCCCGGCCGGGAATCCATTTTAGAACTTGGAGCATGCATTGAATTCAGCTATAAAATGTAGGCTGCACAGTGAATGGGGTTTGATCGATGTAGTGACTCGCCAGCTATGTAGCTGTACATAGCGCTCGCCAGATTTATTGTTACATGAAAAAGGGGCAACCACAATAATAACACTTGAATAAAGGAGAGATTCGAAACTCTGATCCACTTGTAAAAATAATAAACAATGGGCATTTATAGCCGGGACCTAAGCTTGACCCACAAATTTAAGGTCGTCTCAACAATTGACAGTTGCAAGTTCATGATTTTTTTCACCAACTTTCAACTCAATAATGATCAATCATCTTTATTACTGAGAATGGGAAATACCATCATTGATTATCAACGCGAAGCTAGCTGCTTCGGATGCAGCAGAACCCCGGTCGGCTAACTGTTCCGAGGTACAGTACATCCGTATACGCTGTGAAAGTATCTGTACCGTTCCAACCATTCGATATTGCACAGCGGTCACGCGTCCCGTGATTGGTAAGTGACGATGTGAATGACAGCCAAATCCAAATGTTATTTGAAGTAGGCAATGCTGATCTTGTTGATCTCGTATATTTAGATTATAGAGCACAGTATTGCACAGAAATCAATGCCCGGATATATCATTGCAATCCATATTAGTCTTAATATTATTCTAGCTATAAATCGACCATGGTTTTTGTATTCCTTAGACGTTAGGAGCCAACTAAGATCTTCTGGGGACCGGCGTTCGTTAGTGCCACTGATGGTCTAAATGGTCTAGATGGTCCATGATATTCAATGTTAAACACTGGTGCGGCTACGTTTATGCGGATATCTTATAGCAAATTTATACTACGTACTTTGCAGCTTAGTACTAGTAGTAGTAGACATAGAGGACTCTGGATAGCCGAGCATATATATGCAAGGTTCAAACATCGAATGCCATGTCATGTGTATTGGCTCTTTGTTTTGTTGATGTTTTTTATGATCGTGGATTAATAGGAGCCATAATGCAGGTTGCAGAGCGCCAGCTGTGGCCTTCAACTGATCATCAATTCTCGCTTATTCGGCCCAATTCCAAACACAAGCCCACTCCAAGACTTGATGTGCCTTATTTCTTTCCATTTCGAAAAAAAACCGTTTGCGCTCAGCAGCTGCAGTGGAACCCGTCATTGCGCGATGTAACAAAAAAGTTAACAGATGCGCATTGTGTCCACAGCTGCGTTTCGATTGTCGCTGGTGAAATTAAAGGGCAACCACGTACGTTCCTTGGCAAATTTACCATCAATTGATTGATTCGAAAGACGACGTCGGTAAAAGGCGGCGCCGTGGATGTAGCAACTTCCAAAGCAATTTTGAGTACTATGTACTTTGAAGAAGCATGAAATCACCAATTGAGCTCTACGGCAATTGACAGCTGCAACACGGAGTCATGGGCGCAGCTCCTGAAATCGCCTTTGAACGGCGTACGACGTCTGGCCGGCGTGTAAATTGCTTTGCAATTGATGTTTTTTTTTTTCCATCTCGAGGCGCACTTTACCCCTTACAGCTTGGCCTGCGGCACCGCATATATATTTGGCTACATCATTACTAGTTTCGTTCAAAAGGCACCAAGCTGATCAGTATACTCATTTGAGTTAAACGAATACGTACTCCTTTCAGCGTAAATTAACTGAACCTGACAGGCACGCCGGCTCCGCCGCCTACGCATATGGTGAGAGAGGAGTTCAACGGCTGATCACCCTGACCACTCTTGATCACGCCTGGCTTGAGCTCCATTCGCTCAAACGTCTGCATCAGCCTCGCCACCGTGTAGCTAGCTTCCGTAAGCGCAAATTGCTGGCCCAGACAGATGCGCGGGCCGCCGTTGAAAGGAAGATACCCCCAAGGGTGTGAATTGGGCCGCGTGGAACGCGACCACCGGTCTGGGTCAAACACCTCGGCATCCTCGCCCCAGATGGTCTTGCGGCGATGCATGCAGTACACGCTATAAGTCACCATACTTCCCTTGGGCACAAACACTCGCGCGGTTCCGTCAGGCCCGCCGCCGCGTGGAAGAGTCGTATCGCGCGTAGCAATGCGGAAGTTGAAGGGCACCGTGGGGTAGATCCTCAAGGTCTCGTTAATGGTATGGCGCAGGTACTCGCAGCGCTTGAGAGATTCAAACGAAATTGTGTCCGCAGTGGTCCCAAAGTGCGCGAGGATCTCGGAGCGCAGACGCTGGTAAATAGCGGGGTTCTTGCCCAGCTCCATGAAGAGGAACGAAAGCAGCGAGGCAGTGGTATCTCGGCCAGCGAGAAGAATGTTGAGTGCCTGGTCACGGAGAATCTTTGGGTCGCGAGTCTCCCTTACCAGTTCGTCGAGGAACACGTACGAGTGCGTCGCATTTTCAGATACTTTTTCAGCGCGCGCCAGCGCTAGTTGCACATAGCTCTCGGTAAACCTCTTGACAAGCGCGCAGTCTTCCTGGAACTCTTTGCCGTTAATTAAAAAATCAAATCTCTGCGCATTGACCCGATAAGCAAGGGCAGACTGTGCACGATTGAAGGCCTCGCCAAACTCACGCGAGTGACGTACGTTGGGGTTACCGCCAGAGAGTAAGGCCACGCTCTCTCCAAACAAAAACTCTGTAGCTGTGTCCGTAGTCAAGTCGAACATGACTTTCTGTATATCCGTGAACTCGTGTTTGGCGTTCTTGAAAATGCCAATCACCTTTTGAAGATGTTTCTCCGTCGCGTGCACATGCGAAATTTGCTCGCGCGAAAACTGAGGTCTCAGCATGGCTCTTGAGTGCGACCACCCACTTCCGTCCAGCGTGAAGATACCGTCGCCCAGCAGCGGGAAGAAATGGCTATGACGCTTGCCCAGCGAGAAGTCATTAAACTGTGTCGCCAGAATGGCTTTTATATTTTCAGGTTCCACTGTCCAGAACCCAAACTCAGACAGTCCTTGAATTCGGCCCGTGCCAATCGTGTTATTGAACACCAGCGCTATTTTCTGTGGGAGATTCTCTTCTTTGAGGCCGTGGTAGAAGTACACAAACCACTTTAGGCCAAGAGGCTGGCCCCACATTGTAAGAACAGGCTCGACGCCCAGTCGTTTACGCTTCATGTGAACCCTGGTGACATAGTAGACGTGGTCAACTAGAGGAGCCACAATAAGGAAGGCAAGAATGGCGGCAATGAAGCTTCCAATGCTCAGGAGGAATATATTGTGTAGAAACATGGTGAAGAGTTGACGTTGCTATCTTTGAACTCGGGGAGCATAGCCCTGTCCATATATAATATTTCGAAAAGCCGTTCATGTGAATGTGCATGAATCTGGCGTGTGTTGCTTGCACTCTCGACTCGAAAGATGGGGAAGTTCAATGTCTCCCCATAGTAGCCCAACCATTTAAGTTCGCTGATCACATGTAATGCCCAATTTACCCCGGTCATTCCAGTCTGTACTGTGTATGTGAGTAAAATTGTCACTGGCCTTGCACGTTCAAGTTTCTAAATCAGAAAGAGGAGAGATTTTGATTGCCAAAGAGGCGACAGTCCACCCCTCATGCATCTGAAAGTAATGAAACCGTTGGGCCTCGAAGGCTCGCTGTGGATGGCATCTCAGTACATAGCACACAGCGCAAGCGCGAATTAGCAAAGCTAATGAGATATAATACTTTTCACATTGACCATTCAATTTCTGCTCTAGACAAACAATACCAATTGCACATGTAATCAAGCATCGTCAGCGAAATTAACGAAACTGCCTGGCTTCAATGTTTCATGTTCTGATGTGAAGTTTACGTCATAAGCCTTGCGCTTATTAGACATACAGGTACATATCACGTGCACATTGATCCCAACCAAACCACTATTCTCAAAATTTTTTTTTTTTTGGGTATTCCAGTTTGATCTACTCCACTCATTTGAGTACAAAATGACTACGGATCCAATTGCTGAAACCGAGCAGAAGCTCGCTGAAGTGTCTTGTACGTATTTTGCATGAATGGCTATTTTTGTTTACTGACCGTTTTTAGTATCACCAGATGTCCCTGCCGAAGAAGCCTCCGAGGACGAAGTTGAAGCGGTAACCGGAGAAGGCGAGGTGGAAAAGAAGAAGAAGAGGAAGAGAAGCAAGAAGAAGAAGAAGACCAAGGCCGTCCAGACCAACCCTCCTACAGTGCCCATCTCCAAGTTCTTTACCAACGGAATTTACCCAGAAGGAGAGCTGTCGGACTATGTCTACGGCGAAGAGAACCTCAAGCGCTCGACTGATGAGGAAAAGAGACACCTCGACCGCCTCGAGTTTGACCACTATAATGACCTCCGCCATGCTGCAGAGGTGCACCGCACCGTGCGCAAGTACGCTCGCGAAATGATTAAGCCTGGTATGCGCATGTACGATATCGCTGAAAATATTGATAACGCTACCCGAGCTCTAACCGGAAATCAGGCGCCCTTCGACGCCGGTGTGGCTTTCCCGACTGGTCTTTCAATCAATGACTGTGCTGCCCATTACTCTCCCAACAAGGGTGACAAAAAAGTGCTGAGTGAGAGTGATGTCCTCAAAGTCGATATTGGTGTTCATGTTAACGGATGGATTATCGATTCTGCCATGACCTTGGCCTGGGAAGACAGGTACGACCCATTGCTCAACGCCGTCAAAGCTGCCACTAATACTGGTATCAAGGAAGCTGGTATTGACGTGCGCCTGTGTGATATTGGCGAGGCCATTCAAGAAACCATGGAATCCTATGAAGTTGAGCTTGACGGAAAAACCTATCCTGTCAAGTGCATTCAAAACCTTAACGGTCACAATATCGGCCGCCGCCTTGTGCACTCTGGAAAGTCTGTTCCTATCGTAAAGAATGACGACACTACCAAGATGGAGGAAGGCGAGACTTTCGCCATCGAGACCTTTGGTTCCACCGGCAAAGGCTACGTCGATGAAGACGGCGAGTGCTCCCACTATTCCCGCATCACGGAGGCTGGTCCCAATCCTCCCTTGCGTCTCAACAGTGCCAAGAACCTACTAAATGTCATTGATAAAACCTTTGGCACTCTTCCCTTCAGTAGGCGTCAGTTGGACTACCAAGGCGAGGACAAGTACCTGCTCGCCCTCAACACTTTGGTTAGAGAAGGCATAGTCCAGGATTACCCGCCGTTGTGGGATAAGCCGGGCAGCTACACAGCGCAGTTCGAGCATACCATTGTGTTGAGACCTACGTGCAAGGAAGTACTATCTCGTGGCGATGACTATTAAAGACATATACAAAATTGAAATAAAGTTTGAAGCTGAGTGTTTTGTAGAATCGTAGAATTCTGTCTTTTTATTTTTTAATTTTTGGATTTCGAATTAGCCCACATCATGTAAGGGTCCAGTAGACACCATAGAGAAAAATTCTTAAGTTCACTGCACTTTTACCAAAAGGGCATGCGAGTATTTTTGGTACAACCGGGGCCCTTCACAAAATACGTATTACGAAGGCACGCATTAAAAAGCAGTTTGTGAAAATTGTTTTATCTACTATACAATCGAACTTTTTATCTATGCATCGCTCAATTCCTCATCATCAGTGTCTGCATCGTCAACTTCTGAAGGATCGTCCTCCAGATCACTCATTCCAACCTCTCCATCGCTGCCCTTGAAACCTCTCTTTTCGTCAGCCTCGTCAGCCTCCAGACTTTCTCTCAGAATGCGGGCCTTCTCTTCCTTGACCTGGCGTTGCACAACAACATAGCTGCCCAACGGAGTATTCTCCCAGGCTTCGTCCTTAAGGAAGGCGGCGACGGCCTCGAGGTTCGTCGGCGCAAAATCGGCAGCCGCGCGCTTCTTTTGGATGTACTTGCTATTCTCCTCGAGACGCTCTACCAACCGCTGGATCTGTTTGTTGAACTTGACGTTCTTGCTCTTCTTTGTGAACCGACGCAGCGTGATTACGGCGGGCACAGCGAGTTCGGGGAAGAAGATACTTTTGCTGTGTAACACGAAGAATTCACCAGTCAGGTCGATCAGCTCGTCACAGACACCATCCTGGTAGATCCGCGTACCAATGTAGGACTTGTTTGCGCGGATGTTGTGGTCAAAATCAAGTGCCTTCAAAGTGCTAGACTTGGGGGACTTGGTGATGACAGTAGAGCTGAGGATCTCGGTCAGCAAGGGCAGTAGAGGAATGTAAACACTAGTGGCCTGGGAAAGACGAAGCAAGCTTCTGATCAGATAGAATCTCAGCGGGAAGTACTGGGGAGTAGGAATTAGTCTAATTGCGCCCAGTGTGACCTGGACAAGAGGGTAGATCAACTCTCTGAGTGGAGACTGCTTGCCAGCCTCGGTCTCTTTGGTAACATCACATTGAACTGCCAGAGTACGCGACCAAAAGTCAAGGGAGTTGGAGTACTGCCAGTTGTAAATTTGCTTGTAAGAATCACCCTTGTTGGGATTCACAATACCACTACGCAAGTGAATGGCCAGCTGACGAATGGACTGGAAACTATGCTGGTACGAAATGGATGTGTCAATGTCGTACAGGGTGGCCGCAGAGTTCTTTTGGAAGTTCAGGCCGGGCATGGTATGGATGTTGGTGCGACGACTATTTCGAAGGATTCCTGCGTAGGTCGATTTGAGAATAAGCTCGAGGAGAGATTTTGAGTGCTCCTGGCCCACTGTCTTTAAGAAAGCAAAAGCCACCATTTTGGTTTCATCCTCCTTAGCTGTGCCCCAAAGAGTCACAACAGCTTCAATGAGCTCCTTCAGCGGCTTCCTGAAGGACAGAAAGTACGGTAAAAGAGTGTGAATGCTTTTGAGTACCAGGTTTGCGATATCTCTATCTTGCAAATCGGCAAGAAGAATGGAGAGTGCAGAGGCATGACCCTTCAACGAACTAGAAAGAGCCTTAAATTTCTTGCCCTCAGTTAAAACAAACTTTGATCCACTGCTGGTTGTTTGAAGTGGGAGGTGGTGTTGGATAGCCTCAGGGATAGACTTTAACACAACAAGCAGAAGAGAGTTGAAAACAGCGGGATCGGTTACCGTATATTTAGAACCTTCATGATCGTCAGCCTCGGATACGCGAACCGCTTCCTTGAATGCAAGCATAACTTTTCTAATAGTTTTGAGAGAATGTGTCACCTCCAGAGATTTCTTCCAATCTTTGACATCTGCTGCGGAGACTTCGTTACTGTCCTCTTCCTCAACCTTTTGCTTAGATTTCTTAGCAGGCTTTTCTTCAACCTCAGGCTCTTCCTCGTCGGCTTCTTCAGCATCCTCGCCTTCTTCCACATCATCCTCAAACTCCTCGTCGTCCTCAGAAAGTTTGCTAATGTCGAAATCCAGCAAAGCTTCGTCGTTTTCTTTCAAATAGGCGAAAAATTCAGGATCGGTCTCTGCCATCTTTTCCATCGATTTCTGATAATCCTCCTTTTCGTTCTCCAAATCTTCCTTTGTCAGCGATTTCGACTTGGATTTCTTTTTCTTCGAATCCTTGACTGGAGCATCATCAATCTGACTGTTAAAAAAGTCTTCCACTGAAGCCATGGTCTCCTCCACTGATGCTTCTGTGACGTCTCCAGCTCTCGAACTCTTCTTCGCCTTGCTCTCCTTAAGGGCCTTGGATTTCAGCTTCTTTTCAGCCTTTTTGTGCTCCGCGGAGCTCTTCAAGGTCGTTTTCTTCACCTTGAGTGGCTTTGGTGCTTTTCCCATTGTTGACGTTCCTAAAGGTTGGTAGAAGCAGATTTGAACCAAAATCAATCGTGTTTTTGGTGATTTTCTTGAAATTTCATACACAAATTTTTTTTTCCGGCCATTTCTCCCAGTCTTGAATATACCCACCAGTATACTCCAGTCTTGTCTTCCTTACCCTGGGTATTGGGAATAGAACACTATCACGGTTTTTTCTTGTGCAAGGAACTTTTAGTGTCATCGCCAAATCGCCAAATCGCCAAATCGCCAAACTTCCACGCTTTACTTACTTTTTTTTTTACGCCGCCAAGGCATCTCCTAGGGCAAACCAATTTGTTGCTTAACTATCTTGCAGTACCTCAAATATTATTGCTACAACTCTTGATACATGCCATCACCACCCCTATCTC
Organism: Geotrichum fermentans; assembly: GCA_030564905.1. Taxonomy (NCBI): domain Eukaryota; kingdom Fungi; phylum Ascomycota; class Dipodascomycetes; order Dipodascales; family Dipodascaceae; genus Geotrichum; species Geotrichum fermentans. The sequence continues at coordinate 9,610 of JAJMAG010000334.1, forward strand.
CGACTCCCAAATCGCCAGCACTCGATGAGGGCGTTGAAACCCCTTTGGCCAACCATGTTAACGATTTTGTAGAGACCCCAGTCATTGAGCTGGCGTCTTCGCCAATTATTAGATCTCCTATCAAAACACCTGGGATGACTACACAACTACCGCCAATTCAACCGGGATCTCTAAAAATATCAAAACGGCGACGCTTAGAACCAAATTCAGCCACACCAATCAGCTCGAATGGAACGCTGGGCGATCTAAAACCTTTAGTCACGCCCTCTAAGCTTAGATCTTTTTCATCACCTATTCGACCCCCCTCGCAACGACGAACACCATCCCTTCAAGACCGCCCGATACCTGTACTCTCACCGCCTTCACCTCCAGGGTCAGTCGCGAATACGCCATCTGATAGCTCTCTTCTAGCAGAACCTCCTTCTTCTGCCTCAACTAGATCTGTTAGTCCGCATCGAGTTTCACAACAAGGTACTAGACGTGTCACTTCCCCATTGGCTTCAAAAGTTAGAGACCCACATCAGCAAGAGCTTGCCAAGCAGGAATTAGAACTTGATCGCGAAATTCTCAAACGGCGCAGGATGCTAGAGAGTGCAAGACAAGCCAAGAATTATGCCACCAAGGAGAAAGAGGACGAAGATGTCAAGGACTCCACCGAGAAATGGCGCGAGGCTGGCGTGAAGGCAGCAACATATCTCTATAATCAAGCATCCGAGAAAGTTGATAGAATGGGAGGCATGGAAGAATATTTGAGAAGACAGAAAGAGAAAGAAGAATTTCAAAGTTCTGGGTTTGATGATGAGATCGATTTGGATGAGCTCACTCCAGAGCAGAGAGAAAGATATGATGAGCTAAGGGAAGAGTACGAGGATCAGATGAAGGCGAAAAAACTTGAGGAAGAAGAGGATGAGATCCCTACTGAATTCACTATGAAATACATGCTCAAGTCGATCAATATCGAATCCAAAATCCTCTTCCCAGATGGGTTCTGATCTGTTGCATTACTATTTATTTTCATCCATCAATCGCATATTACAACTTTACTAGATCTACTAGCAATATTAAAACAAGGAAATAATTAATATTTACAATTTACATGACAGGTTTTTTATCCCTTAAAAGAGATGGAGTTTGGTAGCATAGTGCTGGATGTGCTGCTCTTGTTGTTCAGGTTCTCAGAGATGCTGTTGGACGGCTTGTACAGCTGTTCTTCGTTCGTAGTCATGTCAATGCTACCGTTAGGTCGCACGCGAACATTGGTAATAAGAAAGTTGCGGGGCACTTCAGACATTTTCGGAGGTTTGTGAGCAAATGATGAGCTAGTCTGAGCAATGAAACCACCAATTGCAGCACGGCGTTGTTGAGGGTACGAGGGGACAAGTCGTCCCTTAACAGGTGTTGACTGTGTAATGCCCGTAGGGGTATTGTGAATTCCACCGGGCAGGAGGTATCCAAGGCCTGCGTTTCCCTTGACAGGAATCTTTTCGTTTGACCAGTTAGGACCTTCAGTGCTCTGGATCTCGAGGAATCTTTGTACAGCGCGCACACCGTCGTCCTTCTCCAGCATTTGATGAAGCTGTTTCGTCTCGTTCTTGAGTGCCCAAGAAATGAAATCGCGTCTCTTTCCCTTCGAAGATCTGACCAGGTCCTTGAGTTCTTCTGGTGTCATGTTGCTCCAGGTTTTGTTTTCGACAGATGCGTTGAACAGGCCACTGGTGGGGAGGGGTGTGATCGCAGCTCCAGTTTCTTGGAATCGCTTAACCTTGAGGTGATATGAAGAGCCAAAGTTGAAGTCAGTCATACCCTCTAAGGTATCTAATGCTTTGACGGTGACATAGGGTGTTTTCATTCTTTCGGGCATCGCACGCTTGAGGCCAAAGTCCCGTCGGTAAAAAGAGGCAGGAGTAGTATGTACCACCTGTTCCTTGGGCACGGCATTGTTTCTGATATGAGACTTGACCGCCTTGGGTAAAGACGACAGCCTCGAGGACCGCAGCAAGTTCGAAAATCCCTTTTCCATTGTGTGACACTGAAGATCGAAATGGACTTTCGTAGAGCCTGCAAGTGTTCAATGGGAGGTGCTGAAAAAAAATGAAATTGAAAAATAATACACCCAATCAAAATGAGCCCATCATCATCAGGGTAACGCAAACCCTAGCCCTGATGATTTTGTGAACAATCTCCGTTTATGATTATGAACGAAAAATGGAACGCACGCAGTATATTACGATGGTATGGCCAGGATCAAGTGTTCCAATCCTGAATGTGTATCAGTAAGTGTGCTGTCAGGCTGACTCTAATTCTAAAATCAGAATATACAATATTTTTACCTGTTATCTACTGCGGCATACATTTAGCAAGCATTTAGCAAGCACAAGTTAATTTCATGACACATACAACTACGATACCAGCTACAGTCGAAAAGAATCTTTGATAAAAGGTAATAGGATTTAGAGAAATAATCTAGCCATTAGAAAATATGCAAAATGAATAAGACAGCGAATTCCAACTCTAGTGTTCGATTCAAAAAGTAAGCCAGCTCACTGAACTGCAGGTGAGGGGGACTCTAACCAAAGAAACAATCACAAATCACTTCCCTACTCCTTAGGACCCTTTCGCATGGTAGCAAAAAGATTTCTGCGAACTCTGTGGATCGAACACAGGACCTCCAGATTAACCAAGGACTGAATTCTGAACTTCAGTCTGGCGCTCTCCCAACTGAGCTAAGTCCGCTTGTATGCGACGTTGTAAGATACAGACATTATGCTCGTCATCCATTATCATGCTAAAAGTGATGCAAACAGGCCTCGCGGCGGATATTTATAGCTATAGCCACATAGATACATAAAAAGGAAAATAAGTAAAGCTGAAATTTTGGACTTGGGGCAGCAGTTATTTGATTTTTCATTTTTTATTATTTTTTTTCATTTACAATAAATATTTGAGCTCTTACTCCTATTTTTTGACGACGTAAAACCCAGAGACCTTTTCAAATTACATGCTTTAATTTGCGCTCAGGTAGTTAATGGGCTCCATATACTGTCTCTTCTAACAGCCTAGTTAATCAAATTTAAACTCAAAGATCTAACTTCTAATTGTATATTGAATAGCTGTGCACAAGTTTTCCCATCTGAACAGTTCATTTACATTAGCTGAGTAACGTAAAATAAAATTTGTTCATTAACATTAACGTTACGTATTCTTCTGACTTATATCAACAGGAGTCAACCTAAAAAACACAGTAGCATCATACAAAATAAACTAACTCTAAACTCTATAGCTGCTTACTTTTTCTTTAAATAAACTCTTCACTAACACGGCCACGCATGGCTTCCAGGCACATTTTCTCCAAAACAGCCAGCTCTTCCTCCATGGCCTGCGGGTACAACCTCACGTATAACCTAGCCTTTCCAAAGTTGATAATCCGCACTCGGCCATTTGTTGCCTCCTCATCAATGACAAAGTTCGACAATCGGATATCCCGGTGAAGCACGCCGGTACTGTGGACATCGCTCAGAGCAGTTCGCATTTTTTTAACCAGGTCCAGGACATGGTCATTGCTGCGTGTGTTGTCTTCTGCATTCAAGGTAGAGCAGAAGTCGCTGGCTGTTAGTTGGCGGCCGCAGGGTTCCAGCGCAAGAACGCGGAGACACCCAAGAACGTCGCCAAAGACGCGGAGCTTTGGAATGCCGGGCTTGTCGTGGCTCTGGAAATGCTCGTACATGCGCGCCTCGTTATCGAGTTTGATTAGACGGTTCTGAGTTTTGACACTGTTGATGTTGTTGCAGCTGTAATCGCAGGTTTTGAAAACAACAGAATGCGTTGCAGTCGACTTTTTGGTCGTGCATGAGTCGAGACCGCGGTAGCGCCGATGCCCGCGCTGAATCTCATTGTGCTTGAGCATCTCGTACTCGTCCTCATTGTCGGATTGTATTTCATTCTCGGTTATTTCCACCTGGCCAAGGACAATGCCCCATATGCGTGGGAGAGTTGAATAGGGTGGAGGTAACCCTTTGGGTCTGTTTGCGAATAACGTCAAGAGTGGATCGGAGAGCGTGTCTACAACGGTGTTCGTAGGTTGTGAGAAGTGAATTCGGCAAACCATCTTCTTGGTTTGCATAACTTTCCACCACTTGTTGCGACCAGGAAAAATCCTACCAGCATGGCTTAGGTTGTAAGTGGTGGGGGTGGGAAGGCATATGGGGTACAGCGAGTGCGTGAGGGTATCACAGTCAAGATAGAAGTCTTCCAGACAAATGTCTTCGCGATTGCTCATACCCGTAGAGACTTGCTTGAAACTGGTATGACTTGGTTGGGTAAATGGCAGTGAAGATGGGAGAGCTCCATACTTGCATTGCATGCCCATGGCCACCAGACAGCCCATGATGGTGTACGGCGAGGACTGGAAAAGAGATACCACCGGAGAAAACTCAATGCAGCTCGCAGCAGTGCTAGTGCGTTTAAAGAAACGAGTATAAGTCGAGGTAGATATGAATCCATATTTGAGGTTGTTCAATGCCATATAAGTATAAATGCGATGAATCAGCTCGATGCCATGGGCATGTGGCGAGGACTTATCAGTTTTATCAGAGTTCTTGAGCGTTTCCAAAAAAAACAAATCGTTTGCAATTGAAGGAAAGACGTGGTCAGTGGTGTACATTCCTACCATGCAAGGCTGTCCTGTCTTCCCTAGAAGAAGAGTCACGTCAGGACTGCCAATCTGAAAAGCAACAGGGTTACGAGAAAATGTAGCAACGACATTTTGCTTTTCAAGAAAAATTTCTGCCATTTTGGTGATGGAGTCCATGGAGGTGATAACTTCCTCCATGCAGGGCGAAGAAAGCCCGCTGGCAGGGATAGAATGATGATCTGGGGGAGTAACAGCGTTATAGGGAGGAGCAGTTGTGGATTCTGTTTCAGCCGACACATCCTCGATGAACTGATGAGTGGGCAAGCTATCAGAACTTGCTGTGGCACGGGGTCCTTCCTTGCCAAGCTGGATATAGGCAATAATATTTTGCTCGAATTCGGACCAAGGTTGAACACTTTTGAAAGGCTTTATTATATCCGCTGCTGAAGCTGCAGAAGCCGCAGATGGTGAAACAGAGGCCTGGCTAGCCGTGGCACTGAACGTGGACTGTTTTGGCGTCGAGGCAGCATCGAAGAACAAGTCATCTTGTAGAGAGATTACAGAGGGAGCCATTTTTGTGACACAAAAAATATAACCAAATGTGGAAAAATATAAAAGAGAACAATTTTGATGACTTTTGCAAGTTATATATACTTACATCAGCTCAAGGAAGTATTAATTCCGGATTATTTGAAGCTTGGACATTCTTAATCGAGAGCGCAAAGGGTCAAAACGTTATTTTGAGAGCTGGACTTTCTTTAGAAGTCAAAAAGTTCACTTAAATGCAACTGATTATAATAATATTAAGGCTATATGAATGGATTCCCTTTTTTTAAATATTTTATTTGAACTTAGAATTTGCGTCATTTTTCAGGCCTCGCCTTCCAAGACAGGTGCAGCTTGCTCTTGTCCGTCAGTGTATGGCTTTGCGCACTTGCGCTCTTCAATTTCGCCAGTGCGACTTGCCTTCATAGTCTGCCAATCGACAGGGAACATGCGCTCACCAGACTGCGACCGGGCAAAAATAACCCCGAGATCGTTTCTGGCTGTACTCAAGTAATAATTTGTGCCGTCTCCTAATGAGATCTAAAAAAAGATGTTAGTATGTAGGACACCTCAAATGCAAATCGAGTAACTCTAGGGATTTGGTGAAAAAAAAATTGGACAAACTTACCACTAGTGCTCGCACAATATCGCCAGGTCGGAATGAGTTCACAATCTTGACCTTGTCACGCTCTGTGATGCGCACGTCCTGTACGCGGATAATACCGCCGAATCCTTCACCAACATCGCTGGCGGTGCTTGACGCCGACGCAGTCTGCGCTGCCGAAAACACGCTATCGCCTCCGCCAGCACCGCCAGCACCACCACTCACAATTGACGCCGGTACCGTACCCTCAATGGCGCCGTTAAGTCCCACGCCGCTATCCGCGGCCACTGCGCCTGCGGCCTCCACCACCAGGATCTCCACATGTGCCTGCCGTAATGTCAATTTAGTCACTCGAGCCAAGACGACATCGCCGACCTCTGGCAACGGCGCTGACGATGCTCTCGTCACTTTCGTCACTTGGGGGTTTCTATTTGCGCTCGTGACTGCGTGGAACTTGTCTTCAATGTTGACCTCGAACACAAACCTTTTCACATGCTGCGTTGCTGGTCTTCTCACCACCTTCGCGGACGTCTCGGATCCCGACGAGGCATCACCTTCAGCGGGAGTGACGTCTCTGATTCCGACCTTACCCACGACTGTTGCTGTGATGGCGGCCACTCCACCGTCGATCTCGGTTAACGTGACACCATGGCCTGGGATGTACTTGCGGATATGCCCATTCTTTTTATCGAGGACGGGGCAGACGATCTGGCCCGGTACAACGTATCCTGGTATCGACGACATTCTATCCAGTTTGTTCGCTTGTGTACTTTGTGTGCTTAGTACGTGCCTTGGGCCTTCCGCATTTGCCTGGGAAATCTTTTTTTTTTCATGACGATACAACCCTAACATCACCCTAGCCCTATTGCTGCACGGCTGAGGCGAATACGGAAAACGAGATGAGATTGATAAGAGAAAAACACTGCGAGATATATGAGAAAAGAGGAAGAATATCGCGAACACAGTCACGGCGGAGCAAAAATGCTTAAGAGCGTTCAAGTTCTGATTCTAGATCTCAGATTCTACTATCGAGAGGTAGGAAAGCTTTATGGCTACTCCATTTCTTCCTTTCCTCGGCGACACACTACTGCATAAAAAGTGAAAGATATGAACTGGGGAGTCACCGCGAGCACCTGAGCTTTTTATTTCAAGAGTTCATGTTCCACGGCTATCCACCAGGCCTATCAAGCTGATCGATAGATGCTTAAAAAAGACTATCGGACGCTACGGGAGGGGCCGTGCGGACTCTGCAGCTTCGTTGAGTCCAGATGTCTCGAGTCAGCGTTCGTATATCTTTGGGTCTAGAACCCGCGCGGCACGCACTAGTAAGCCATTCCAAGAAAAAGGAATTTGAATATTTTCCAGGGGTCTCAGGCGTCCGCTGCTAAAACTGCTGGAGCAATAGTCAAAATTTAGTAGATTCGTTATTATTATTATTTGTTATATGTCAACTGCGGTTTACGTACTCTATAGACGTTAGCAGCCAGCCACGATACCCGGGGGACCCGAGTCCATTAGCGGTGGTGCTGATTCGTTCAAAAAGGTATAGAAATAAAAATATGTCATGATCAATTACTTGCAGTATTATTAGTTAAGTCTCGTCTCGTCTTGTCAGCGTAGCAGGAAAAATTACTGGCCTAATTCATTAATGGCCAACTGGTTGGTCAAGTTTCGCTCCTCCTGGGTAGCCTGGTTCACAATGCCCTGGAAATGGGGGTCGAGTGTCGTGTCAGGTGCAGAGGCGCCCTCTCCAGAGCCGCTTTGTGCAGCCATTGTTTCCAACGCGCCCGCACTGGGCATGAAAATGACCTTGGAGTTGGACGATCGGGCCATGGCCTGCATCGCCTCCAGGTATCGGATCTGCATGGCGGCCTTGGAGGCGAGGATATCAGCGGCACGGCGCATCAACTTGGCAGACTCCACTTCTGCCCGGGCAGTGATGATCTTGGATTCACCAGCACGCTTGCTCTTGGCGGCTTGAGCAAGTGAGTCTTGGAGCTCTGCAGAGAGAATAATGTCCTTGATGAGAATGCTCTCGACCTTGACACCCCACGTAGCGGCAGTTTCCTCGATAATCTCCTGAATACTGCCGGCGACCTCCTCGCGGCGCTCGATAATGTCTTGGAGCGTACGGGCGCCAATGACGAGTCGCAATGTGGTCTGTGTGCGCTCTTCGAGTGCTCGAATAACGTCCTTGACGGCAAAAGCGGACTTGTGTGGCGAAGTGATGTGGTAGTAAAGAACAGAGGAGAGGTTAATGTTGACATTGTCTCTAGTCATGGACACTTGTGTGGGGATATCCAGCACTTGGATTCTCACATCAACGTGTCTAAGCTTTTCAGAGAGAGGGTTGACCTTGACCAAGCCAGGGTCGACAGCCTTGTAGAACTGGCCAAACCGAGTGACGAGGCCAACGGTTCCCTGTGGGACGCTCTTATACGGGTTGGGGCAGCAGAAGCAGCACGGCAGAGTGCCAAAGCCGCCAATAATGCTTCCTAGGGCATTAATGACGCTTCCATACCCACCGTTGTCAGGAGTGGCCATTTCATGGGCATACGAGACCTGTAGATCTTCTCTGCGAATGGGCTCGACGGTGATGGGGTTCTCGGGCCCGGGAATCTTGGCCGATATGCGGACAGGGGAGGTCGAGTTGTAGGCAGTTGCCGACTCATTCTGGAGGCCGTATTCGTCCTCATATGCGCTTGGATTTGGTTGAGCCATGGTGGGATTATTAGATTAATAGTTAGCAGACGTAGTTGGTGGTGCTTTGAAATAGTTTTTGATTGGGGGGAACGGGCTGGTATTTATACACGACGCGTCTGTGTGCCCAGCACCCCGTGATGCTGACTGGTACCTGGCTTATGAGCGCTGGCGCGGTGGAGCTTTCAACAGCGCTGCCGGCCGGTGAATTATCGCTCTCCAGCTGACGGAGGGGGGCCCTGGTACTGTCTCACCAGCCGCATTAGGCAGCCGTGCGGCGGTCTCTGGCCCCTCCAACGGTACCGGTATCTCTTGGCTCGTGCTGGACTGTACCCGACCACAACCAATGGCTCGCCGTTGGTGGCAATATTTCACGATTGCAGCGGTCCCAGACCGTAGCGGAGCTGGAAGCGCTGAACGGTGCTCATGGTGGCCATGGCCAAGTTCGCCGTTGTTGGAGGGGGAAGATCGCGTTGTTACGTAGACGCGCGGCTGTGCTTGAGGGACCATGGCCAATAGTGGCAGGGCTGAGGAGGCGGAGTGAAAGCCGCAGCCAAAAAAGCCAAAGCAGAGCAAATCTCGGTACTGCGAATGGCACGACGGCACACGTAACGAGGAGCCTTAGCCAGTCGTTCATGGAGCGTGGTGGTCGCCAGCAAAAAGGCCGCATTTCAAACGACCGCAGCAGGTTTATCGTGCTACAGGACGGGCCCCTTCGTGATGCCGCGGTCGTTTCTCTGGGCGCCGTTGAGAATAAAACGCAGTAGGCCGAGAGAAGATCTGGTGATGACAAACTATGAAGTTCTTCAACAACTGAGCTGGTACATTACAAACAACATTTGAAAGCCATATCGCCGGACAGAGGCCTCTCGATTCACTGTGCACTCCATCAATAGCAGATTAATTCATTCATAGCAGATTAATCCAAACATGAGAGCCTCGTGCCTTTCAATCAACGTTAGCAAAATTAAAAATAAAACGTTTTTCAGTTCCTCAATGCTCCAGCTGTTTCAACTTGATATACTAGTACACTAGATGCGCACCATGGCACGTTATTCTATATTGCCCATGGTTTTTTCTTCATTATCCAAACAGACGCAACTTAAAAACAAAAAAGAAACCAAAAAGTAAGACATCTAAAATCAAAAAAAAACGTGATTCGACCCAGGATCGAACTGGGGACGTTCTGCGTGTTAAGCAGATGCCATGACCAACTAGACCATCGAACCAACTTTTTAAAAATCAAATTTTACATGTGTACAAGAATACGATTTAACTTACAATCACCAAATTTGAAATCTTCGGCGCTGAATTGATTGAGGGATGGGGCATTTGGCGCAGTGGCTACGGTTCGGCGCGGGTTTGGATTGACTCAGTGGTGTCTTGGGTTCGATTCCGGCCATAACCAAATTACCCCCCATTCCTTGCCACCATAAGTGGGTCGATACCATTGGCGGGTTTATTTTCCCTCTACGAGGTTTTGTTAACGCCAGTGCCTGCTAGCACACGCTAGAAGGGTGAGGACTCTCGGCCGACTCGGGCTGTGGTGGCTGTTCCTGACCCCCTACACATCAGGAACAAAAACGGCACCAACCAAAGAAATGGCAAATCTA
>JAJMAG010000335.1:0-19636 GCA_030564905.1 Geotrichum fermentans
GTGAGGACTCTCGGCCGACTCGGGCTGTGGTGGCTGTTCCTGACCCCTACACATCAGGAACAAAAACGGCACCAACCAAAGAAATGGCAAATCTATGCGAACAAAAACATAGTAAATACATAAACGAACAAGGTCTCTGGGGCTGTCAACCAGCCACGATGACCTGGCTAAAATATATCATCATCATCATCATCATCATCAAAAAAACCTTTTGATATAGGGCTAATAAACAGTTCTATTACACTTTTTAGGAAATACATAGACCGCAGTTGAAATAGCAAATAACAATAATAATTTTAAAAGAAAACATAATTAAATGTTAAATATAGCTTGGATACTATGGAAATCATGATTGATTTGTAAGTCGGAATTTGTTAAGTCGGAGAGCAGCCAACTGCTCCGGCTCTTTTATTACTTGTTTGTTTAAGCAAGAAATTATTGTAAAGGTGGTCCGGAAAAATACGTATAATGAGATCGGCGCCTATAGCCACCATGGAGCTAGAGGCAGGCATACCTCCAGTGGAAGAAAGATAGGACCATATCTCAGCCACCAAGATGGCTATAGACTGTTATGCTGACTTGCTCCAACAAATCTACTACGACAATTGCTTAATACACAACACAAGACGTCTCCAATATCCTAGATGAGTGAAAAATTAAAGGCAGAGAACAACTCAATTCAAGTGAAGTGCCCCGCGCCGTTCGAAGAAATGGCACCATGAGCACCGGCACCGCGTTCTCACATAGTAAGGGCCTTATGTGTTCTAGTTGGCTCAGAAGTGCTACCAGTGTGCGAAGATAATCATTGTTGGTCTGACCCAGCAAACCCGCCTATTCAAGCAACTAAATATTGTGTATAATTGGGACTTTCCATAGATCGATTACGAAAACTCAAAATCGAAATAGAAAAAAATCTAGAATAGAATAATCATAGAAAAAATTGCTAGTAGCAATCTATACTGTTTATCCATTTCTCAGTTGGTCCGAAGGTACGAAAAATGATGAAACCGTTATTCAACACGAGAGGATCACGAAAAGCAACCTTCCAGCGTTCAAATATACACAACGTGATATCATGTAAAGCAACCTTCCAACATGCACATACATGTAGATAGATAGATAGGTACGTGTATACACGACGTGATCATCAAGAGCAAACATGCATCTAGAATGATTTTTTGGTATAGAAGGACCATTGGGCTAGAAATCGAAGATGGCCTAGACAACGTATGCGAATATTGCATGTTGGGCACTGCTGAAGATTGCAGTGGTGAGGAAGGCGATTGAAGAGATAATCCTAAATAACTACATTTCAATGCCCTTGGGCAATTCCGCCTACAATACTATTGCAGTGCGTTACGTCATGTTTTGCCATTGACTCCAGATTTCTTCAATAAAGTCCAAGCGATCTTCGGGGTCTATCAAGCAAAAATATTGTGCCAAATTTTTCGTGCACAACCAAGCGCCCAAGCGTAGTTGTTCCCTTCTTGAGAGCGTATCGATCGACTTCACTACTGATATAAGTCTCCTTGCAGGAAAAGTGTGGTGATGTTCAGAAACCTTTTCAATGTTGATATCATATGGAATACTTCTGGATGGATGAATTCTTTGTGTAGAAGGCATTCTTGGGTTAGAAATCGAAGATGGCCGAGACAGCGTATGCGAATATTGCGTGTTGGGCACTGTTGAAGATTGCAGTTGCGAGGAAGGTGATTAAGGACCCAGCCGTTCTTCGTCTTGTTCGCCGGCTCCTTGGGGCAGTTCAAGGAAGGAATCCTCCGAATCTGAACGGCTCTGAGTGCCAACCAAATGACACTCATCAGAAGGGCCAGTTTGCATCGACATATCCGCTACGATGCGGTCCATCGGTCTTAGAAACTTGTATGTGACATAAGCCATTTCGTTCCTAAACGTCACAGTAAAACCAGTGGCTTTGGGCTGGTTTTGCTTGAACGCCTTCCACTCGGGAATTGATAATGTGACAGCATCACCCGCACGTCCCGCGCAAGGTTTACCACAAAGTGTGTAATATAACCTGTGAAGAGCTTTGAGCAATGCGAATTGATCTCGGAACATACCATCGGTCATAGGTTCATATTCTGGGGTTTGCTGAAATTGCTTCTCATATTCAAGTCTCACCGCCGTATAAACTTGGGATTTGATCGTACTGCCACATCTCTTTCTTCCTATCTCTTCGATCATCCAGTACTTAAGAGCATCGGACCAGTGGTGACGGGCGGTCTTCCTTCCATTTGGTAATTCCTGCTGCAAGTCAGATTGTGAGCTCGGTTGTTGTGAAAAGGATTGCGAGCTCGCTTCAGGTTGTGAGAAGGATGAGCTTGGTTCAGATCGTGAGGCGGGCTGTAAACTCATGTTGCTTGAGAGGTGGCAAATGATGGTAGAAGTCAAGGAGTTTGCGCACAAAACTAGGGCCATTCTACGTTTTTTTGCGTATAATATATACTGTAAAAATTATTCTAATATCATTCTACATTTATTCCAGGATTTGGAGTTGTATCAGAAATATTTTGGGATGTTAGCAACTCCAGGAAATCCTTATCCATTTGGACTAATTGGGAATAGCCACGTTAAAAATCTCCTCCGTTCTTAAAGTAGCAATAGTATCTAAAGTGAAATTCTAAATGATGAAAGCTATATCGTTCTCGCAATAGGGTATCAATAAATGGGCGGCTGGTACAGCGACTTCTTGTGCCCATTGAATCAGCACCACCGCTAATGGACTCGGGTCCCCCGGGTATCCTGGCTGGCTGCTAACGTCTATAAAGTACATAAACCGCAGTTGACATATAACAAATAATAATAATAAAAATTAAATCCATCAGCACTGATATTTTCCGCTTTTGTTCTCCAGCAGCCAAAGAGATACAGAAGTGCAGAAAGAATTAATAATAGGGTGGTCTGGTTTTGAGTGAAACATAAAGTAGATGGTCTTAGCAAAAGCGAATGACCCAGCAAAGTCAAGGGTTATGAATCATATTAAGAAAAAAGGCTATCAGCTATCTTGTGGCATTAGGCATGACAATGGATTGGAATAAGGGCTAAAATTCAGACTTTCAGATAGTATAGCTAGTGTCGGGTAGTCAACTGAACTGGTGTATGTAGGAAATAACGGAGATACTTTTGGCCCTCTCCAAGACTACTTTATTTCATTCCAGTTTTATGGATGGAAAATAGTGAAAAAAATATTTCACTATGGATTTGAGGGTTTTAGATCAAACCCAAAGTATTCAGTTTGTATAGAATGAATTTTCTTTTCAATAAGATCAAGAGCATTCAACTCATATCCGTTTAGATAGATAGATATATGTAGATATATTTTTGCTTGGTTAATTGGCTGTAGGGCTAAATAAGAGATATAACCCAAATTTTTACAATTATCAGAACGCAGAAGTAGAATAGGAATCCAAACTTAGCACCTCCAAAGCCGTATTTCGTTGAACTATCTTATACCACCGCGGTAATTACGCCTCAACTACATGTATGTCCGAATTAGCTGAAAGTCGTCGCCCTTAATTGAAGTAATGGACTCGGGTCCTCCGGGTATCCTGGCTGGCTGCTAACGTCTATAGAGTACGTAAACCGCAGTTGACATATAACAAATAATAATAATAAAAAGTAATGAAAACTCCTAGGTGATCAAAATCTCAAAGAAGAGCAAAGACCCACAGACGGTTATTTCTTTTTGGTGAATAGATAAACATATAGATATAATATAATTTGATATAAAGCCAAGTCAGAAATATCATTAGAAAAAAAGATTTCAAAATTTTAGCACATAAAACTTGTTGAAATGTAGACATTCCATATAATGAACCAAAAAATTTTAAACTCAAAAGTTGTTCCTTGTGGCCCAATGGCAAGGCGTTCGCCTACGATTTCTAATGAAACGTTAGCTTGGTCACAGCGAAAGATTCCAGGTTCGACCCCTGGCAAGGAAGCTTTTCTTTTTGCCTTCTGGCTATTTTCATGAGCCCTGAAATTTCACGTATTTCAAATGTTGGCTGCAATAACTACATAGCGAGGCTGCTTATTCTCTCTTCACTACATACTCAAGTGCTTTCTCCTCTATTTTGTTTTTACCAAGTCTAATCAATACTCGTAACTCGCAGTCTACAGCAGCCAGCTAAGAGAATCAATTGGTGTTGCCATGGCTTTGCAATGTTTTCTCAATTTTATTATTAGCCTACCATTGACTTGTTCAAAAGGCGCACACTCAAACTCCAGATGTCCTTTCTGTCGATGATCCTTCCTTTATACAGTGAATGGGCTCCATATGACATCAACTCCAGATGTCTACGTACATTGATTTCTTCCATCAATATGAGCAAAAGCAGACATGTCTCTGGATATTGAAAAATTTGCTTGCACCCAAAGTATTTGTACTCGGGTCAATGAAAGATCAACCAGTACGCAGGGCCTAACCAGTCCTCGCTCAACGTGCAGACTATGAAGATTTATACCAGCCATGAATTGGCATACCGTTTTTCTTTTCGTCATTGAGTCTATTTGTTATTTGTTATTAGTGCTATCGAGGTCTCATAGTATGGCATACAAGAGCTGTTGTGATCACTTTGATTGTTTCACATCGCTGCTGTTCGTTCATACTGGCTCCTGTTAGTGCTGACATAACTTGTGGCGCCTAAGTAGCCACAGAGGTATCTTACTCAGTCCTTACACTGTGGAAACTCAGGGAAGGCAGCGCCACAGAGATCAGCCAACACTCAAAACACCGAAGCCACACTGGCACGCGGTTCAACGGGGGATCAAGAACCTGAATTCTCTTGGCTCATTGCACCTTTGCCGGGTAGAATGGCGTATGGAGAGTGATAAGGCCTTGGGAAATGCTCATATTGACCCCAGACTGCCAAGTCCAGCCACAACAATCTACGCGCAAGGGACTTGGCTCAGTGGGGAGGTTTTCACCGTAGTACACGATCGCTCCATACAACTTTGCAATTCAGTTTGCAACGCGCGTTAACTTTTCGCTTCAACTCTGGTCAGAGTCAAAGTACTGGTACTTGTCAACTTTCTCTGGAAGAATTGACGAATCAACGGCAGTAGTTAACAAATGACGTCCTGTCCACTCGGAGTTCCCGTATACCAAAACTTGCTCTAGCCCCATTCACTAGCCACAAGCACGCAATCAGCCAGCAAAATACGCCAATATTTGTGGCAAAGCATCCACAGCCATTACAAGATTCACAGCTCAAAAGACGTGATTGCACATGAATTTTCACCCTAACCCAATTTCTTTTTACCTTTTCGAAACCTTCTACAGGCAGCCTGCGCGGATGCCGTCACCGACAGGCACCAACGCAAAGAGACTGGGCATCCATTTCACACGACGCAAGTGACGAACATGGCTGCGACCAGATTCAAAAAAATTGCATAAAATCAGAGAATTTTTGGGATTCCAAAGACGCCAAAAGATGCCATGGAGTGGCGGCTTGGTAAGAACAAAGTAACAAAGCTCGGTGTGTGGCTAGTGCACAGATTTCAAATAAGCATTCCGGGGAGTCGTTCCTCGAATAGTACTGGCTAAATGTAAAAAAAAAATTCTATTTAAATCAAGTCTCGGCCACAGTTGTTCTTCTTCCTTTCCTCATCGCACTTTTGCTCAATTTCTACTACATACACCTCTGTCAAAATGTCTAACCCACCCCATGGAGGAGTCCTTAAGGACCTGCTTGCTCGCGATGCTCCCATTAGAGAAAAGCTTTTCGCCGAATCAGAAACCCTCAAGGACATTATTCTGACTGAGCGTCAGCTTTGTGACTTGGAGCTTATTCTGTCTGGTGGTTTCTCTCCTTTGGAGGGATTCCTGAATGAAAAGGACTACAATGGTGTTGTCGAGAACTTGCGTCTTGCCGATGGTACCCTGTTTTCTATTCCCATTAACCTCGACGTTTCTCAAGAAGAAATTAACAAAGCTGAGATCAAGCCTGGTGCCAGAATTGTTCTCCGTGACTTCAGAGATGACGCCCCTCTCGCCATTATCACTGTTGACGATGTTTACCGTCCTGACAAGGAAAAGGAAGCCAAGCTGGTTTTCCGTGGTGACCCCGAGCATCCTGCCGTAAGATACCTTAACGAGACCGTCAAGGAGTTTTACGTCGGCGGAAAGATCCAGGCTATTAACAGACTCAACCACTACGACTACGTTGGACTCAGAAACACTCCTGCTGAACTTAGATCTCAATTCACTAAGCTTGGCTGGCGGAGAGTGGTCGCTTTCCAGACCAGAAACCCCATGCACAGAGCTCACCGTGAGTTGACAGTCCGCGCTGCTCGATCAAGACAGGCCAACGTTCTCATCCACCCTGTCGTTGGTCTCACCAAGCCCGGTGACATTGACCACTTCACCAGAGTTCGTGTATACCAAGCCATTCTTCCCAGATACCCCAACGGTATGGCACTACTGTCTCTTTTGCCATTAGCCATGAGAATGGCTGGTGACAGAGAGGCTGTCTGGCACGCCATTATCCGCAAGAACCACGGTGCCACTCACTTCATTGTTGGCCGTGATCACGCTGGTCCTGGCAAGAACTCCAAGGGTGTTGACTTCTACGGTCCTTACGACGCCCAGGATCTTGTTGAGAAGTACAAAGATGAGCTTGGAATTGAGGTTGTTCCTTTCCAGCAGATGACTTACCTTCCTGATGCTGATGAGTACGCCCCTAAGGACACTGTCCCCGCTGGCACCAAGACTCTTGATATCTCCGGTACCGAGCTGAGAAAGCGCCTTAAGCTTGGACTCCCCATTCCTGAGTGGTTCTCCTACCCCGAGGTTGTCAAGGTCCTCCGTGAGTCCCACCCTCCTCGTGTTTCCCAGGGTTTCACTATTTTCCTTACTGGCTACCACAACTCTGGCAAGGATTCTGTTGCCCGTGCCTTGCAGGTTACTCTCAACCAGCAGGGCGGCCGTTCCATTTCTCTGCTGCTCGGTGAGACTGTCCGCTCTGAGCTTTCTGCTGAGCTTGGATTCTCTCGCGAGGACCGTGACAAGAACATTAAGCGCATTGCTTTCGTTGCTGCTGAGCTCACCCGTGCCGGTGCCGGTGTCATTGCTGCTCCTATTGCTCCTTACGACGATTCGCGTCAAGCTGCTAGAGAGACCATTGAGAAGGCTGGCTCTTTCTTCTTGGTTCATGTTGCTACTCCTCTCGAGCACGCCGAGAAGACTGACCGCAAGGGTGTCTATGCCCGTGCACGTGCTGGTGAGATCAAGGGTTTCACTGGTGTCGATGATGTTTACGAGGCCCCCTCCAAGGCTGATATCACTGTTGACCTGACCAAGACCGATGTCCGCACTGCCGTCCACGAGATTATCCTGCTTTTGGAGTCTAATGGTTTCTTTGGAAACTAAGAGAATACATATAGAAAGACGAAATTACACGATAGAGTTAAATGAAATGAATATTTATGAATGCCTGTTAAAGATAAGTGCGTGTTCCAGAAAGCATTAAGTACAGATGTGCATCAAGTAATAGAATGTTAGTCATCCATGTTTTCTGTGGAAGTACTGTGGAAAGGGAGGGTTCATAGGATATTGCCGTAAGAGCGTTGAGCACAAAGACGGTAAGTAAACATATAAAATTGCAATTTTGAAAATACTGCTTCGTTCAATGTGATTTCATTTCCTGAATACAATATTAATATTGATTTTATGCCTGTTTCATTTAAATAGTCATTCCCCACACGTTAAACTGGATCGCTTAATGGCTTTCCAGGAACGGAGTTTTCGTGTTAGTTCTGATTTCTTCAACTCGTTCTATGTTAAATTGAGGGAAGCGAGCACACCGGCTTATGGCCGGTATTCACCGCCGCTTATTTCGCTGAAGTTGAGCACATGGCAATGCAAAGTTAAAGTATGAAACAGCGCTTAAGATTAAACCTTTTTCGGTATCCATGATGTCAAAAATCATGCTGTATACATAGACACAGTAGTATGTAGTATACAGTACACAAACGCGCGTGTCGCCTGAAGCCCTCGTCACTACTAAACCATCGATATGTACAGTATGTCTCCAGCATTGGCGCTAGTAAAGAGTCTCGAGCGTGCATAATATCTCCCCCACTCCAGATTTTTGTCTTCCATTAGGCTCATTGAAGACATTGACAGACCGAAACTTACTCACAATACTACAAACAAAAGGCGTAAGTTTGAATGTGACTGTTCGAGGAGTTTTAGGCGATGGCCGAACGAGTTGGTGGTCGACCATGGTGCGAGTGGGCGTGAAGTAACTTGGGGAGTACGCTACTGTTGCTTTTTGTATGAGATGCCTCCTCGAAGGCAGCATTGCACGTGTACATGTATATACATGTATGTGTATGATTCATTAGATTCTCTAGATTCTTTAGATCCTCCATTAGGTTCCTAGATATCCTGAGTTGATGAGTTCTAAGTGAATTCCTTCCTCGAGATCGATCTAACGACGTTTTTAAAGTTCTCGCGTTTTTCTGTTTTTGTTTCGAGTGTCTGTCCCGTTCTATGAAATGTCTTGCCTAATTCGAACATTCTTCGCTGTTTCGGGACTCGGCGGGCGGCAGGCACACTCTTTTTTACTTTTTTTTTTTCTTCAGTGTTTACGTTTCTTGCAACAAAATTGCATTTTTTCCAACGAAAGAACTTTCGCGCCGCTCGCCATATTTCGTTCTGTACAGCTCGCGAATTTCTTTCCTCCTGCCATCCACTCGTTTGAAAAAAATCATCATCGTCAATTCCAGCACACCCACGCTCGCTTACTTCACGCAGAAACATTCTCTCCTTTATATGTTTCTCTGGTAACACGCTCTTTCATTCTTTCTTATTGTCCCCACGTCGCCTATATACGAAACCCCCTTTTAAAAATCCCAACTATCCGCCGTTCGTTTTATCATGGTCGCTCCTTTAGTAGCATCGGCAGCCATGTTAGCGTGCCTGAGTTCAGCAGTCCTTGCTGAACCTAATGCCCACAAACACGCTCTCATCGGCAAAGATGGCAAAGCACCTAAACCTCACGTCCACCACGTCCACAAAGACCTCTCGAAACGTAACACCCAGTGCCAGTTCCCAACAAACGCAGGCCTCGTCTCTGTCACGCCCGACGAAGAAAATGCCGGCTGGGCAATGTCCCCCGATCAGCCATGCAAACCTGGCATGTATTGTCCATATGCTTGTCCTGCTGGCCAGGTTAGCTTACAGTGGGATCCCGAGGCTACTTCGTATACCTATCCCCTGTCTCAGAACGGTGGACTTTACTGCGATGAAAATGGAGAAATTCAAAAACCCTTCCCGGAGAAGGATTACTGCGCCGATGGAGCCGGATCCACCTCTGTTCGAAACACTTGTGGGGATTCCGTTGCCTTTTGTCAAACGGTCCTACCTGGAAACGAAGCAATGCTTATTCCTACTGAAATCTCTGCTGGCAGCTCCGAAATCATTGCAGTTCCTGACCCTTCTTATTGGGTAAGTACGGCCGCTCATTACTACGTCAATGCACCTGGTGTGTCTACTACTGAAGGCTGTATTTGGGGAACGAGCGCAAATCCCGTTGGAAATTGGTCTCCTTACGTTGCAGGTGCCAACGCTGATAGCACAGGAAATACCTATGTCAAGATAGGCTGGAATCCTGTGTACCTTGAGGAGTCGTGCCCCTTCAAGACCACCCTTCCTACCTTTGGCGTTCGTCTTGTTTGCGATGGTACCTGTGTTGGCCTTCCTTGTTCTATTGACCCTGCCTCTCAAGGTGTCAATGAAGTCAATTCTACTCTTGCCTCTGATGGAGCTGGCGGCGGTGCCTTCTGTGTTGGTACTGCTCAACCTGGCTCTCATATGTATATTGAAGTTTTCGAGGTTGGCAGCTCTTCAAGCTCAAGCTCAAGCTCAAGCTCTGGCAGCTCCGGTTCTAGTTCAGGTTCCAGTTCTAGTTCAGGCTCGAGTTCTAGTTCTAGCTCTAGTTCTAGCTCTAGCTCGAGTTCCAGCTCTAGCTCTAGCTCTAGCTCGAATTCGGGATCTAGTTCAACTTCAAACTCTGCTTCCAGTGATTCTGTTGTTTCCAGTTCCTCTACTCCCTCAAGTACGTCAGTTCTCGAAACTTCTTCTGAAATCTCATCTAGTTCCTCAAGTGCTCCAGTGACTCCTACAACTTCTTCTGAACAGATTTCCTCTGCTGCTGTCAGCTCATCATCAGAAGAGACTTCATCAGCCGCGCCCTCGAGTTCTTCTCAAGCTGTTGTTGTAGAAACTACTTCTGCTCCCGCGACAAGCACGTTCTCAAGTCAAGAGTCATCAAGCATTGTTTCGACCTCTTCCGAAGTGGTTGAAACTACGCCGGTTCCCGCGACAAGCACATACTCAAGTCAAGAGTCTTCCAGCATTTTATTGACTACTAGTTCGGTGCCAACCCCGACGTCAAGCGAAACTCCTGCTTCTGTTGTGCCAAGCCCTGTTTCCAGTGCCTCTGTTGCAAATGACATTGCTGCTCAGGTTACTAGTGAAGCGAGCGCTGTTTCCAGTGTTTCTGCTGTAGATGTTGCTGCTGGGGTTCCTAGTGAAGTAACTGTTGTCTCAACGACAATTTCTACCGTAGCTGCACCTACTAGTACTGTCACTGTTAAGGCGAAGGTGTCCACCAAGATTCAAGTGCACATCAAGGCCAATGTCGCATCTACACAGGTTTCGTCTAGCGCTGTTTCTACCCATGAATCTTCTTCCATGTCTTCTAGTGAGGTTGTGTCGACTGAAGCTTCTTCAGCTTCTTCCAGCAAGGCATCTACCAAGACTTCCACTCAAGTTATTTCTACTTCAACAGGACTGAAAACATACTCGGTTTCTTCAGTTTCCACTTTGTTATCTTCCTCACGGACGGTGCTGTATAACAAAGAGGAATCGGCAACTATTACTTCTGCCAATTCCACCTCGGTAACAGCAGAGGCCACCACTAGTTCCAGTCCGGCTACGACTACTGAGTCCAAGTCTGGTGCCGCAAGTCTGAAACTGCCATTCGCGCTTTCATTGAGTCTTATTGTTATTGCTGCTTTTTTATTCTAGTTGAGCGTTGAACGCTTATTCCGCTTATTACACTTTCATGTATTATTAGTTCGTTTCCTTCTTTCCTAGGACACTTGGCGGTTCTACTTCTCCCTTGGTGAGATAGCCAGAGATGATTCACGACCCCTGATGTATTCCCGTATATGGCTTTGTATTTTCAGTTCTTAGTGCTATTGAAATTATTCTTGAAATAATTTTTTTTAATTTTGTTTGGGTAACTTTAAATTTGTCAGCCATCATACATGTTTATAGGCTCCGCTACCGGATGATCCTTGCCACCGTTCTTTATAGATACCAACAACAAACGCATAGATCTTTCTTGCAAACACATTCTTGCAATTGCTTCCAATGTTTTCAAATTTCACGGGCCAGCACCGTAAAACCCGGAATATCAACTTGGGCGGCCGCAACGCTAACAGCACGAATAGCAGAGACTCGGTGTTACGCAGAGCCCAATTAGAGCGCGAAAAAAGGGAACAGAAACGACGTGAAGAACTAGCAGCTCTTACCATCCAATCATTTGTAAGAGGACGCTTCGATGTGGCATCAGCTCGAGAACGAATAGAATCAGAATGGGTGGCTCAAACCAGTTCGTTGAAAAACTCTCAGTTGACGTCTTGGACGTCTGCGGAGTTAAATCGCAGCCTACTCCAGTTCCCATTTTTCTTCAGGCGGCGATACACGGGATCGGAGTTAAATGCAGAAGAGCTCGCCTGGCTTTTAGAGATCATCCGAAATTATGACTTGTCGACAGTCAGTCCCTTCCGATTGACTAAGGTGTTGGAGTCTGTCATTCTAACTACCCTTCAAACTCACCTCGACTCTCCATTTGCATCAGCATGCCAGCAGACAGCACTGGAAATAAATTTAGTGCTTATCGACCACTCCACGGAATCATTATTAAGAGCATTTAGTGTCTTTGCTGCCAGTCTGCGAAATCCACGAGCAGTTGTATTATCATTACTTAACCAGGCCGTGCAAGAACTCGCATTCAGGTTCCCTCTGTGGTATTTCAAAAATTACTTGCCAACCTCAAATCTGTACTCACTTTCTCCGAATCTCCTCACTCTTCCACAGCATACGGTTACAAAATTAATCCAAGAAATCAGTAGTAGTCCACCGTCAACAAGTCTGGCTGATCCAGATCTTCAAGTATGGCAATTAGCCAACTTTATCAGCATTACATCTGCGCACCCGGTAACGAAATCCCTTTTGCAAGCCACCCACTGTATCGTCTCCCGCTTAACTGTATGTATCGTAAGCGGAGCGCCAGACGCTCTCCAAACTACCCTTGATGATAGCGACAGTGAAGAGGACTACATATCACGAAGATCACGGCAGCAAGAGCTAGACCAAAACAACACAATCCAATTCAAAACCCGAAACCAGTATCTTCTTTCAGTGATCTCGACCCTTTACAGCCAATCTTTTGTCGAGTCAGTCATGGATATCTTACTTCCCGATATCAACGAGACATCCAACCTTCTGGCGTCTCTGTTCGTATCTCTTGGCAGGATTTACCCTAGAAAAAAACAGGAACTTTCGCTTTACATCTCTTTAATCCCACCTTCAAAGGTTCCAGGCGGTATGTCGGTTTCTCTCATGCTGTGGACTGCGTTTAAACGGTCACAACTTTATCTAGATGGCAGTGATCATATTCTTGGTGCACAGGAAATTGACAAGTTTGCTCAAACCCACCTTAACTCACTAACACAACTTGTGTTCATCCTTGAATTAGTCTCATATTGGCTAATCGTTACTGACGATTCTGAGTTCCATAACAGCGTATCAAGTGGTGGTCCATCACTGGCGGAGATTAAGAATATTTCCTTGTTTATCAAGAACCTTGCATACACCTTCATTTGGAATTGGCCTACAATATCGACCTTTACTTCTCTGGATTCCTCATTTTTGACATTCGAAAAGATCAAAAGCATTTCAATTTTGGTGCTTCGCCAGATCTACATTCGAGATTCGCGCCGGCGATTCCTCGGGGAGGGCTTTTGGCTTATGACTGGCTATTTTGATATGGACGCTTTTATTCCTATTGTGGTCGAGGAGGAGAAACGTCGACTGGAGGCTGAACGAAAGGCGATGGATGCAGACAGCGATGAAGAAGAAGAGATTCAGCGTCCGCGACGTGATGCCATAAAAACTTACGGCGGATCCCCAGTCTCAGTGCGCCTCGAAATGCTCCGCAAGGTCCCACAATTTATGCCATTCGAGGTACGTTTGAAGCTTTTTCAAGCCTTTGTTACGTTAGACCGAGAGGTTTCTCAATCGCAAGACGACATGTTTGGCCAAGACAACATACTTTTCCCTCCTCAAAAACGCAAGGCCAACATTCGACGTGATCACTTACTTGAGGATGCTTTTGAAGCATTTGACCAGCTTGGAAAAAAATTCAAGGGGCCAATAAGAGTTACATTTCATAACGAATACGGGCCAGAGGTTGGAATTGACGGTGGCGGCATTACAAAAGAATTCTTGACATCTGTTTGCCGTGAAGCATTCCAACCATCCCCTGATGATGAGTATGATGGCCATCTCAGCAAGCGCGGTCTTTTTTCAGTGAATAAAGATCAGCTACTGTATCCCAATCCCATTTTTGGTGTGAATTCGCACTATAGCGAACTGTCAAAGGAGGAAAGGCGTGAAGGATTAAATTACATCAGGTTCCTTGGAAAGGTAATTGGAAAATGCTTATCGGAGGAGGTTCTTGTCGATGTTGAGTTTGCACTGTTTTTCTTGCAAAAATTGACTGGCATGGTTCGAAACTCCTTTGACGACATGTATACGCTGGATCCTGAAGTGTATAACAATTTGGTCAAAGTACACAACTATCCTGGAGACGTTGAGCGTGATCTCTCCCTTGATTTCACAGTTACTCAAGCTGTCGGCCACGGAAAGCAAGTCACTATTCCTCTTGTTAAAGATGGCTCGAAACGCCCGGTCACGAATGCCAACCGACTGGAATACATCCACGCCGTTGCCAACTACAAACTTAACACTGTTCTACAATTGCAGACAGCCGCATTTTTGCAAGGCATGTCTCAAATCCTTAATCTTCACTGGCTCACCATGTTCAACGGCCCAGAACTCCAGATGCTTATTTCGGGTGGCTCTGCCAAAATCAACTTGGCCGACCTTAAAGCTAACAGCACGCTTTATGGATTCGAGGACAACAGTCCCACCATCACTCACTTCTGGGAGGTTTTGGACGAATGCAGCGAGGAAGACAAGTCGCGGTTCATCAATTTTGTGACCTCGGTGCCCAAAGCACCGCTCCTTGGCTTTTCAGTGCTAAGACCCAAGTTCGCCATCCGCAACGCAGGCAATGATCCAAATCGCCTACCAACGGCGTCGACATGCGTCAACTTGCTCAAGCTGCCGGATTATGGCAACAAGACGAAGCTGAGAGAAAAGCTATTAAAGTCGATTCGAGCTGATGCAGGATTTGATCTTTCATGAAAACCTAAAAAAAAAAAAAAAAAAACCTACCCATCCTGTATATGTCTATCTACGTATTTATGAGTTTAGAAGTTGATTTTCTTTTTTATATTTTGTATCTACGAAACTGAGTTCCTTCAAGTTTTCGGTGCAGTCCTGACAATCGCGGTGATATTACTCTACTAAATGAAAAAAAAGGAGGTACTGGTTTAAGCAGCATCGACAACACGTATGCACAGATTCATAGGAATAGCCTAGGTAGATCAAACAGCTGGCTAGTTTAAAAGGAATTCAAGCAGAATCATTCCCCTATAGTATCCATAAAAACATGTAGTATTCAAAAAAAAGTTCCTTATAATATATTTTAAAATACAAAGTCATTGTTTAATCCCAAGGTGTAGCGGTATATGGTGCCACAAAAGTTCTTATCGTCATTCTTCATGAAACATGTCGACCAGTTTCTTGGCCACGGATGGTTCTACCTCAGTTCCATCCCTGGCGATCTTAAGATACCGGTTTTTGTTGTACGCGTTGCGAATGCTGCGTACTTTATAAAAGGGCACGGTCTTGCCAGGAGGCGACAGCCATTCGACTTTGAATGGAATAGTCCAGTTGCTATCGTTGTCAAAGGAGGCTTCAAAAGTGTCCTCTTTGCTACTAGTCTTGCCCCTGTCAACCTTGTCGTCAGTCTTGGCTGAATTATCGCTATCCCCATTAGTGCTAGTGCTCGCATCGCATTTAATGCTCTCGCTAGCTGTTTTAGCTCCATCTCCCACTTCCTGATCGCGCTCCACTTTCTCATCAGCGTCTTGTTCAGTCGCTTCTTCCGTCTTGGTTTTTTCGACGGGATCTTCCACAATCTCCCAAAACAAAGTTCCGCGCGATGAGTCGTCCACAATTCTTCCAGCAGGGATTGGTATCAAGGGATTAGCTGCAGTGTGGACCACCCGTGGAAGCGCGGCGGCGGCGGCATAATATGGGAACTGCAGGCTGTTGGTGCATTCCTTTTGATGTTGTAGCGCAGGATTTGTTCCCTGCCCTTCCTGTGGAACAGGCTGCTGATGTTCAGAAGTCGTCATCATGATGTCTTTTTCAGTCCGTTTCTGGATCGGGCCCATCATTCGCGCGTACCCAAAATATTCGCCGGCGCGGTTGGCAGAAAAAATTAAGTACACATTCTTGCTGGTCTAGAAATAGGTTAGTGCCAAACTTTCTTCATGTGAAACATTTTAATTTCGCAAAGCGGATGAACAACCCATGCCAAGGTTGGTTCTATACATACTTTGTAGGCTTCGTTAAAGACGGCCTGGTTATGCGACTGGGTGGCCCAGAGCCCAAGGTTGGCCGACATGTGGAGGTCTTCGATGGTGAGACTTTTGCAAATGAAATATCGATCTTTTGTGGGGGCATCTGTGCTTGCAGTAGCCGCCGCAGGAGAATCGGCAGTCCCTGCGTCTGTGGCTATTTCGCTGGGCAGGTAATCCTCGTCCCTAGCATTGTGGTTCGTATGCTTGATTTTCACCACCAGCTGATTCCCACGGATCATAGAGCCGCGACGCTCAAAGGCCGTGATGCCCTCCTCCATCCCTTCCCGCGAGTTGTAGTTGACAAAGGCGCATAGCGTTCGCTGAATAAGAAATATCGATTGAATGTGAGTTGTTCCAAACAGGCTGCATAATTCAATGAGAGTTGTGTTGGGTGGTAGATTACCGACCCACAAGGCAAAACCTGACTGCCTTGGTTTCTTGGGGGGTCCACGGGGAGTTGACAAGAAAGAGGAGGGAAGCGATATTGACGTAGGCAAAGGCTGTGCGGTCTCAGGAGTAGTCGCATTTTTCACCTTGTCCTGTTGCGAATTCTGCGCTCCGTGCTGATGCTGACGATGTTGGTGCTGACGAGGCCGCCGGTAGTTATTGGCCTGGCAACTATGCTGAACTGACTGAAGGTAGCTTGCAAACACCGTGGATTGCGGGAATACAAAGATGGAATCATATGGATTCGGAGGAGCTATAAAAGCCGAATTACTCTGAGATTGCTGATATCCCTGAGCATGCACACCTTGCTGGTAACTCGAGACATAGTAGGGATTGTATGAGAGTTGGAAGTTCGATTGAGCCATTGAACTTGTGCTCGATGACGGGTCGTAGATCGGGAATGCCATAGGAACGTAGCTCGGTGAGGAGTTCGAGAAGGTGCTCTTGGCTGAGCTCGTAGGGGATCGAGATTCAAAACTTTGAGGGCTGCTGTCTGAGCTATCCGTATTGACGGTTTCAGGCTTGAGGCTCGTTGAATTTGGTGCCATCTGCAAAGCTATAGAGTCGACGTGTTTTTTTCTCTCGGCGGTGCTATTGAGTTGGTGAGGGGATCGAGTCAAACGCCGTTAGAGGAGATCGGAAAATGCAGGTGATGCTGAAGAAGACTTTGCTACGAGGTATATCACCAAAGCAGGGCGAGCAAAATGGCCATGTATATTTCACAAGGAGCGATTCTTTTTTTCTTGAATCGAGGAGATCCTAAGTCGTTTATATATCAATTGAAAATTCTTTTGGTAAAAGGCAAACACTGAAGCTGAAAAAAAATCGATAAATAACAAAAAGCCAAAACGAGTAACGCACAGAATCAACGCACAAAGTCTCGTATGTAATTAACGTAGCAGGTATAGCACCGCGTGGAGTAAGACCTAATAAAAACGAGTCAAGCTGTCTGGTCTCAAACATTCTGATCTCTTCACTGCGCACATGTATGTATCAAGCAAGAGCATTAACATTGCCTGCAAGACGTACTTTTGTAAGAAAGAAGCCAGGGTCTTGTTGTGTCCCTTATGCCATCAACTCGCAAGAAAACATGAGCTACTATACGAACTACGCTAAATTAATCATTCCAGCAATGTGCGGTCAATTGAGTCTCCGGAACCACTCGTACTCGTATCAGGTGAGAAATTACCCACTAAGCTGCGGCTGCAATCCAGTGCTAAAGTGATTTGTTTAAATCTTAAACGCGCAGTGTGCCTCTACATGTGCATTTTATAAAAAGAGTTTTCGTTATTTGGGCCTGAATTGTTGGGCACAAAATATGAACCAAGCTTACTCCATTCAGCGTGCCAATAGTTGAAAGCATTGCAAGTTTTGTGAGTCTGCATCATAAGCTTGGGTCTTCTTCCATCTTATATGCGCCCTGCATTGCTTGTAAGAATGGTGTTTTATCCTGATCTCTTGAATCCAGGAGCCAAACATTTAGCGATGGTTTGTAATGTAGTGAAACAGGGCGCCCGCACAAGTCTCTAGAGTGCAGGAAAACCTGACTCTAGCGCCTACATGTCTCCACCAAGATCCATCCCTCCTGAATCTAATATAAGATTTTTATTTGGTGTATACAGCAAGGCACTTGAGAATAATAATAATAATATTGATGATAACAGCAAATAATCCTGTAAATGATTCTCAAGGTAATCTCCAAAAATTTACATAGAAGGGCGCTGGTGCCCTTGATTGAAGGCATGGGCCAAATATGAGCCGCAGGGTGTACTTCATCCCTCGCAATACTAGCACGTGGGGTTGCCTGTGTATCCAAAGTAAAATAGTGTATACAATATGTAGTACCTGTGGCTAGTACTATAATCCACAGCTTAACGCCTTTATGCAAGAATCTAACACACCATAATACACACTTTCACGTTATCAGTAGAATGTACTCATTCATAAGCCTAAGATGTTCTCATGGCGTAAAGTGCGTTCTCAAGACTTTTAAAGTTGAATAAGTACTCAATCAAGGAGTAACATTTGAACGCAGATCCGATATTTCTGTGAGTTCTAGCATTTTTACATTGACAAACGACCCACGAGAACTTAAATAGGCTGATCCTGTAAATGAATACTGCAAGCATTAGGTTCTTCAAACATCTGGGATCAAAATACTCAGAAGAATTGTAAGGATCCCTTGGATTTCAAATGTTATTATTTAGTTTAGTAGGTTCAAACAACATGTGAGTTCATCAGATATTCGCATGACGAAATACATAGTTGGAGGTGACTCGACTTGCGCGAAAGAGAGCTTGGAACCACTACTTCACAAAAGTGCTACGCTTTTCAGAGGATGGGTCTTTCAAAAACCTAGTTCGAAAGGAAATGTCACCTGAACGAATTAGACAATCAGCTCCACTAATGAACTCCAATCTTTTGGGAATCTTAGCTGGCTGATAAAGCGTTTGATCGACATAAAACTTTTGGTGGATGTATTATTATTATTATTATTATTATTATTATTATAATTTGTTATATGTCAACTTCGTTTTATGTTCTCCTTAGACGTTAGCATCCAGCCAAGATACCCGGGGGGCCGAGTCCATTAGTGGTGGTGCTGATTGTCTAATATACATGTAAGAATAATAATGCATGAAGTAACATAGCGATATGTCTTCTGTGATAAATCTTTTTTAAAGGAAACTACTAAATCCATAATTTCCAAAACTTCAACTCCGCGAGAAATTGCAATCTCATTGATTAGGGGTTGAGAGTCTCAAGGCTTGAAACGTATATATTTGAGTGATGCGCCGAATAGTCTTTCTGTGTCGTAAACACCGACGACATCTCGATTCCAGATGCGTCTATGACAATTTACACACGCCTTTCATCAGTTACTATTTGAAGCACACTATGGCAATAGGGGTGATTCAGTGTGCCTCGGTGGTACTTGGGCCCACACGATGAAAAACTTGTCGAGTGAACGAAATTTGTGTGCACAAAAAATTACAATTCTGTTCCAGTCAGGGGGGACCACTTGGTTAGCCCAATATACGCTTGCCTAACGTTGGACCACTTGGGATTATTGGTTCGTGTGCATGTGTACACAAGTAAATAAAACCCGATATGCATTAAAATATTAAAAGTATAAACGTATATCATCATTATTCTTGTTATATATCAACTATGGTTCTTAGTGTTACGATAATGAAGTTGTAGCTTATTTTGACTTCTTTTTGTTTTGTCTTTGATAATGCCTTACGGCATCATCTGCATCAATAGTGTCACAGCGACTACTAGAATATCTGCTGGTGCAGTATTCTCTTCTTCTTCTTCACTACAATTTCTCCCTTCTTCTCGACCTGGCCTTTCTGTTCTGCTAGAACTACTTCAT
>JAJMAG010000336.1:0-19223 GCA_030564905.1 Geotrichum fermentans
TAGGCGTGTATAAATATCCATCCTCTCAGGACCTTCTGGTTCTGTAGGGCCTCGCTCCCTGAGGCCCTCCGCCTCCTGTTCTCTCATGATTAGCCCAACTGCCAAACATATCGGTAAGCCTAGCTCTATCTAGCTTAACCTTCCATAACCTATCTAACCTAGCCTAGTTTAATCTATTTTGTCATACTGAGACATTACACTAGTGTTCGGAGCACTTGGCGAAGTTTTCCATCATGTTGCAATACGAGATATTTCCAGTTTCAACGTCAAGCCTTAAATGATGTATGTGGTACATAACGTATAACGCTTCATCTCCATGGATGTTACACATGTCATCACCATCTTTTTTTATTCACTCAATGAGTTATACCTAGTTGTTCCATGTAGATTCTCAAGTAGTAACATATCTTCAGCTTAAGGGTGACGTACGGGTTAGAACATACAGCATCGATATACTTCCTATAATGGCCCCGTATCATAACATTGATCCCAAGGATTTGATCCTTGCGTGGAATGATTTCTAATGTACGCGCGCTAGCGTTTGAGCTAGTAGTGAGTGAGCTACCAGCCGATCACATGTTCGTTCCTATCGGCCCTTTCTTTCCGAATCAATATTATCTTTTAAGCCTTTACCCCGGATTCTGGGCGACGCGGACAGAGTTTCCCCAGATCGGGCCAGCGGCAACCAGCCAATGAAAGGCGTTCGGCATGTAATCAAACTCAATTTGACTGGCCAAGGCAAAAAAAACGTCACACGTTCAATATTGTTGATCACGAGCCAAGCGTTGTACTAGCTCGCTATGTAGTATTACCTTTGAAATGTTGTGTTCACTCTACAGCGATGCGAGTTTCAGGCTCGCTGTTGTCGGCGGATTCGATGTGCGAGGACCGGACCCGAAAGAAAGTGGCCGGTACCTTCGCGCCCTGCCATGACCGAGTTATATGCGCAGCTTTCGGTTGAAGGCCGAGTCGGCCGAACCAATGAAAGCGCGGCTTCGGCGGCCATGCACTAGGTTTGGCTGTGTAATAATGCTCGCATTGTGATTGGCCAATGGATAGTCTGCCCTAGCCCTGTATCCCCGCTTAGCCGGGAAGGCGTCCAATTTGCTCTTCGCTCAGTGGTCGAAAGTTTGCGATTCTTTGACTCCGTCGAGGGCAACGCATGGAGGAATTCATTTATTTAAATAGTGATTTTGCTGCTTTTCTTCCTTTCTCTTTTTTTTCTCTTTTCCTTTTGCTGGTCTTTGTCCATCAAACCATCATCACACATCACACAATGTTGGCTTCTAGACTGCATGCTCTGAAATCGGTACGTTCCTTTCCTTTTCTCAGTTAATAAGATTGATCCTCAAGATTGCGCTGGTTTGGCTTTGCAATTCCCAGAAATGATAACTGGAGATGGGGGAACAAAGACACATCGGCCAATCATAACCCTTGGATTGGATTTACCAACCCTTTTTCTCTAAAAAATTGTACTAACAAACATCTTTTAGAGCACTCTTCGTGCCTCCAGAGGATTCGCCTCTGCCGCCGATGCCCAGATCACTCGTGACTCCAAGGTTCTCCAGAACGTCTGGGAGTCTGAGAACTTTATCAACTACAAGAAGAACATTGAGAATGTCAACATCGTCAAGGCCAGACTCAACAGACCCCTGACCTACGCCGAGAAGATTCTCTACGGTCATCTTGACAAGCCCCATGAGCAGGAAATTGAGCGTGGTGTCTCTTACCTCAAGCTCCGCCCTGATCGTGTTGCTTGCCAGGACGCTACTGCCCAGATGGCCATTCTGCAGTTCATGTCTGCTGGTATGCCCTCCGTCGCTACCCCCACCACCGTTCACTGTGACCATTTAATTCAGGCTCAGGTCGGTGGCCCCAAGGATTTGGCCCGTGCCAAGGATATTAACAAGGAGGTTTACGATTTCCTTGCTACTGCCACTGCCAAGTACAATATTGGTTTCTGGGGTCCTGGTTCCGGAATTATCCACCAGATTGTTCTTGAGAACTACGCATTTCCCGGTGCCCTTTTGATTGGTACTGACTCCCATACCCCCAATGCAGGTGGTCTTGGTCAGCTTGCCATTGGTGTCGGTGGTGCTGATGCCGTCGATGTTATGGCCGACCTCGCTTGGGAACTGAAGGCTCCCAAGATTATTGGTGTTAAGCTTACTGGCCAGCTCTCTGGCTGGACCTCCCCCAAGGATGTCATCCTTAAGCTTGCTGGTATCCTCACCGTCAAGGGTGGTACCGGTGCCATTGTTGAGTACTTTGGTGAGGGTGTTGACGCTCTTTCTTGCACTGGTATGGGTACCATCTGCAACATGGGTGCCGAGATTGGTGCTACCACCTCCGTCTTCCCTTACAACCCCTCAATGGAGTCTTACTTGAACGCCACCTCCCGTGCTCCTATTGCCAAGTTTGCCAACCTTTACCACAAGGATCTTCTTACTGCTGATGAGGGTGCTGAGTACGATCAGCTCATTGAGATTGACCTCAACACTCTTGAGCCCCACGTTAACGGTCCCTTCACTCCTGATTTGGCCACTCCCATTTCCAAGCTTAAGGATCTCGCTGTTGAGCAGAACTGGCCCCTTGAGGTCAAGGTCGGTCTTATTGGATCTTGCACCAACTCTTCTTACGAAGACATGGAGCGCTCTGCCTCCATTGCCCGCGATGCCATGGCTCACGGTCTTAAGTCCAAGGCCATCTACACTGTCACTCCCGGTTCCGAGCAGATCCGTGCCACCATTGAGCGTGACGGACAGCTCCAGACCTTCCTTGACTTTGGCGGTCTTGTCCTTGCCAACGCCTGTGGCCCCTGCATTGGTCAGTGGGATCGTCGCGATATCAAGAAGGGTGACAAGAACACTATTGTCTCTTCTTACAACCGTAACTTCACTGCCCGTAACGATTCCAACCCCGCTACCCACGCTTTCGTTACCTCCCCCGATCTTGTCACAGCCTTTGCCATTGCCGGTGATTTGAGATTCAACCCCATCACTGATACCCTTAAGGACTCTGAAGGAAAGGAATTCAAGCTTGCTGAGCCCACTGGCCTTGGTCTTCCCACTAAGGGATACGACCCCGGTCAAGACACTTACCAGGCTCCCCCTGCCGACCGTGCCTCTGTCCAGGTTGCTGTCTCCCCCACTTCTGACCGTCTCCAGCTCCTTACTCCCTTCAAGCCTTGGGATGGTAAGGACGGTGTTGAGATGCCCATCCTTATCAAGTCTCTTGGTAAGACCACCACTGATCACATTTCCATGGCCGGTCCTTGGTTGAAGTACAGAGGTCATCTGCAGAACATTTCCAACAACTACATGATTGGTGCCATTAACGCTGTCAACGGTGAGGCCAACAACGTCCAGAACGTGTTTACCGGTGTTTGGAACGGTGTTCCCGAGACCGCCATTTCTTACAGAGACGAGGGCATCCGCTGGGTTGTCATCGGTGGTGAGAACTTTGGTGAGGGTTCTTCCAGAGAGCACGCTGCTCTTGAGCCCCGTTACCTCGGCGGATTTGCTATCATTACCAAGTCCTTTGCTCGTATCCACGAGACCAACTTGAAGAAGCAGGGTCTGCTGCCTCTTAACTTCGTTGACCCCGCTGACTACGACAAGATCCAGCCTACCGACAAGATCTCCCTTCTTGGACTTAAGGAGCTTGCTCCTGGTAAGAACGTCAAGCTTGTTGTCACTCCTACTGAGGGCCCTGCTTGGGAGTCCGAGCTGTCTCACACTTACAACGCTGAGCAGATTGAGTGGTTCAAGTATGGCTCTGCCCTGAACAAGATGGCTGCTGCCAAGGCTGCTGCTAAATAAGCAAGGCAAACCACATCTTGAACAAACACTAACCCACCTTCAAAAACACGAAAAAAAGCCCTCTCACACATGATATGAATAAATGATTAGTTGGATTTAATATAAAATGTATATCCTTTGAAATACAAAAATGACTATTCAAACCATAAGCCCTGAAGTATGCTCTATCCGTGACATTCGGACGAAGTAGAATGTGGATAGACATATGTATGATCATGTGACTTTTGCTTGACCATCGAATAGAAGATAGAACTTCCTGATGAAATATTGAAGGACAATAAAGAGTACCAAACTATGGCCAACTGATGTTTAAAATATTACATTTCTCTAAAGGTTCATGTATACAAATAACGAAATACAATTGATTTTTTTCCGTCTTTTTCATGTGTATGTTTTTTTCCCTCAGTCTAACAATCACTATAGTCAAATCTCAAAAATCCTTGAACGTGCTCGTAGACTCAAACGATACTTTGCCATCTTTGACTGTTGCTATTTTGAGGTAGTCCTTTGGGTGAGAGCCTGCAGCTGCACTGGCGATTGCAGCAGCCTTGGACGCTTGCTGGGCAATCAGCTGGGCTGCAAGTTCAGATTCAAGCGACTTGGACTGGCGGAGGGCGCCCAGAACAGAGGACGTGGAGGACGAAGAAAGAAGTGGGGTGTTGGAAGACGATTGTAGCAAGAGCGTGGTCGGGCCGTGCAGGCGCACAAAGGGAGTTGTGTCGGAACGCAGGCGCAGCGCGAGTAGCTTGGCCCAGCTGCCGAGCTTGGAGCCGAGTCGACTGAGGTAGCTTGCATTCTGGGCCGCCTCGAGCGCTTCCTGCTCGCTGGCAGTCGTCGTGCTGTTGGTGAGGACCGAAGCAATACGTTCAGGGACCGGATGCTGTGTCTTGGCTGTGTCCTCCAAGGAATAGGCCAGCAGGCTTGCTCTTGCGACAAGGAACGATTCACCGTCGTCCAGCGCAACCTTGAAGATGTTGGGGCTTGTTCCTGTGAGTGCCAGGACGCCTCTGCCCGTGACTACGCTGCCGTAGCGATGCGGTGTGATGGTCAGACTGGAGGCCTGGAGCGGCGCGTAGGCCAAAACATCGGCACTGCTCTTGGCCGTGTTCAAGATCCAGTCAATTCGGCCATCCAGCGTCACGACCGCAATGCTTGCGTCGCTAGCTGTGGTCGTGTTGAGCGTGAGCGAGAGCGGCACAGTTGAGCTCAGCTTTTGGTAGAGCTGCGGCAGTTTGAAAGAGAGCAACCGCGAGAATGGCCCAGCGGCGATTGTGAGTGTCGAGACGAGGTTGAGGTCTGCTGAAGTTGTGACTGCGATAGCCGAGGACACGGACAGCAGCGATTTGCGCCGCGCATAGAGAGGTGTGGATGCAGGAAGAGCCACCTGGAGAAGCGAGCCCGGTTGGCCCAGGACAATAAACGAGGCTGTAATAATAAGAAGAAAAAAGGTCAGCAAATTACGATCTCAGCATAGAAGTATCAATTACGATTCAATTGTACACATAAAAAGAATCCTACTCACGTTGAGTTCCTACGCTGGGTGCGGCATTGTTGGCCGAGTCCGCGATATCTGGGACATTTTTCACAAACTGGGCTGAGGCTTCGAGAGAGGTTGGTGGTAGCGACGTCGATGGCGCTTGCAAGATATGGAGATACCTCGAGGCTGTGAGCAAAGTCGCTGAGCTAGGTATGATTGCAGCTGAGGGCCGCCATGGAATGGCCGTTGTTAATCTTGCCCTCATCCTGGAGTTGATGTGTTTGTTGGTAGTTGCCCCGTCGGGATGGTGGTGGGAGGTGAGAGGAAGTTCCAGAGATTTTTAGGGTCTGTTCTCGCGTTTAGCCAATCAAGTGTGATCAAGTAAGAGTTGACAAAACATGGCGGGGCTGAAGTTAGAGTTTCAAAAATAACAAATCGACGCGACTGAGAATCGAAGCCGAGACCTAGCATACGGGATATGTCTCAAGTCCGAAGTCTCAATTTTGTAAAAGAAAGACGGGTCCTATTGTCCGCACACAGGAGGCCCGTGTGTGGAATGAGTGCCTGGCATGCAGTGCTGACCGCAGTTCAGAGCACCAGACCCGAGCACGTAACAGTAGCTTGAGCTTTGGCAAGAACGTTGGCGGGACGTTATAAGTATAGTACTGCTCTCGTTTATAAAGAAGGCGCGAGTTAATTGGGCGAATACGAGGCGATGATCATTATGGACTTGAACTAGTTGAAAAGTGGCAACGTTTAAACTTTTTTTTTATTTTTGGGGGTGCGAGATCCCGGAACAACATGCCCGCGCGGCCGGCGCAGAAGTGACGTTTCAAAATGTTCCGGCTGGGACGCGCCGTGTGGATGAGAATTTCGGTTGGGAGACTTTTTTGACAACATTTGGACATTTGGACATTGAACTGATAACCGCAGCGCTGATTCTTTGCAGCGGAGATGCGCGCGTGGAGGACCAACGGCGGTCTAGAAGGTCTAGAAGGACCGGGCGCGCATTCACAATTATACCATGTACAGTACTACTCAAGCGCTGAAGACATCTGGAGTGAATGACAATATTCATGGCTGCAGACAGAGGCTCAAGTACTGCGCGTGTAGAAAGAGGGGTCCATGGGTGATTTTGCATTGTGATGAAGTAGGCGGTTGGGTGGCCATTGAGCACTGGTAGTGCGAGTGCTTGTGTACTAGCCCATGAATGTATTAGTGCTTGAGTGCCATGAACAAAGTCATGATTCGAATTTTTAAGTGAATGAAACAGTATTAGGCTCCGTGGCATCAGGGCACAGCTGTAGTGTCCATGCTGTAGTACATCGCCACACACACAGACATGACTGAGGTGTTGACTGAGCTTGAGCTTGAGAGGCCTGTGGGCATGGCAGTTGATTGTTACGATTGTCACTATTGGTTATTATCACTCAACATATGGAACCCCGGGCCCCCCACTCCGAGCGCGGATGCTACGCTGGCTACTACGCAGAGGACAGATCATTGGAAATCTCCTCTCGCCAAAAAAAAGATCACAACATTTTGCCTGTCGCCGCAAAACTTGGCTGCTTTTCTCATTGAGTTGTGCGACACGAGTGGTGTGACGAAATGCGACGGGCAACATTTCTCGTGTAAAGGTGACATGCTCCTCCTAATCAGGTACCACGCCGCACCCAGGGCCCGAAGCGGGCATTGACTTGGTACTCAGGCTCTCTGGAAGGGGAATTTGGATTGGCAGCCGGAGAATTTTATTTTAAAATTTAGCAACGTGTGCGCGGTGCGCCCACTTCACGGGAAAAAGAAAAGACACAACGGAGGCCTTGCTGCGGTAATAACAGCAACAACATTCAAAGAAACAATAGCTTAGTACACCATGGCGAGCACTAGTGGGAGTGAGGTGCGATTGCCACACAGAGCATGTCATGGTGAGAAAACCACCACACAGCGCATGTCAGACATCTCTACTCGTAGCGTCCATTCCAAGTGCCCCTCCTCCTCCGTAGATGTAATTACCATCACCATTGATCGCCATTTTGAAACTTCAACAAGGCAAAAGGCACGCACCAACAGGTGCAATTGAAGCAACCACAGCGGCACAAATCCCAGGCAAACGCTTTTTTTTTGAGTTTTGTTTCTAGTTGGCTGCCATCCGGCCGGGTTTTTGCGATTTAATTCTTTGCGTCCGGCGCGCCGCGCAGTGTACTACAAGCCTAAGCTCTCTCTCCTCTGCTGATGCAGAGACACTACGATGATGGTGCGGTAGCAGCTATCATCAATAAATGATGTAGATATCAAAAGTCAAAGGCAACCAGGAACATTTGAAAAATAATAAGCATGTAGCGAGGAAGATCCCTGAGAACTATTAATTCCATGGAATCCCATGTGTGAAGACTGTACAATTGATCAATCGGTGTCGCTTCTTCAACAGTTGAGATAAATTCATTCCAATGACTATAGGCGCATAATGTGAGAACATGGGTCCGAAATGGCTGAATGTTGCAACTCAGTTCAAACCCATAAGCCTGACGTGTATCGCTTCAATACAGCTGGTTGTGTGCCTCCAGCCAGCAGTTTTTCGTTCGCTGGAAAATCCACATAACAAAGAATTTCCAGCAACATTTGACCAACCCAACACAGTTCCTACGATTGCCTGGGTGTGGCCACCATTCAATCGCATCAATTCTTTTCACGAGCATCAATTCCAAAGGCAGCCATGCCAATTCTCCGTTTCAGCCAATCCCTTGAGTTACTGAACCCATTATTCCATGCTTAGCCGTCGACTCACACCATGGCACCACTCGCATGGCTGCCGCAACATTCGGGCATCCCTTCCTCTATGCCCCTCCCGGCGTATAAATACCCGCTTCTTCCGCTCTCTATCTCAATTCTTCCCTTCCCTTTTTCTTTTCCATATTCTAATTTCTGCTCACATACTACAAACACTTAACACACATCATGTCTGAAATCACTTTGGGAAACTACCTCTTCAACAGAGTCAAGCAACTTGGAATTGGCTCTATTTTTGGACTTCCAGGTGACTTTAACCTCGCTCTTCTCGACCACATCTACGAGGTTGAGGGCCTCCGTTGGGTTGGAAACACCAATGAGCTCAATGCAGGCTACGCCGCCGACGGTTATTCCAGAATCAAGGGCCTCTCTGTCCTAATCACAACCTTCGGTGTTGGTGAACTTTCGACAGTCAATGCTGTTGCAGGTGCCTTTGCAGAGCACGTTGGTCTTGTCCACATTGTCGGTATTCCGGCCCAGTCATCGCAGAACAAGAAGCTCCTCCTTCACCACACCCTTGGTAACGGTGATTTCAATGTTTATGCACGCATGTCCAAGGAGATCTCGGAAAAGGTCTACATCCTGGAGAACGCCCAAGATGCTCCCGCTCAGATTGACGATGCATTCCGTGTCGCTTATCTCAAGCAACGTCCCGTCTACATTGGCATCCCCACCAACGTAGGTGAGCTCAACGTTCCTGCCAGTCTTCTGGACACCCCCATTGACCTCACTCCTCCTGAGAACGACCAAGATACTCAAGACGAGGTCCTCGAGAGACTTGTCAATATCATCAAGAAAGCCGAAAACCCCGTCATTCTTATTGACGCTTGTTGCGCTCGCCACCACGTTCGCCATGAGGCCGCTAAGCTCGCCCAGGTTACTCAATTCCCTGTCTTCGCGACCCCCATGGGAAAGTCAGCCTTCAACGAAAGCGATCCTAGATACGGAGGTGTCTACGTTGGATCTCTCTCTGACCCCGAGGTTGCCGCCGTTGTTGAGAATGCTGACCTAGTCCTTTCAATTGGTGCCCTGCTTTCTGATTTCAATACTGGCTCCTTTTCCTACAGTTACCGCACGAACAACATTGTCGAGTTCCACTCTGACTACGTCAAGATCAGAAAGGCTACCTACAATGTCCAGATGAAGCCGGTGCTTTCTGTTCTCCCCACATTGCTTGATCCCCAAGATCCTGCCAATGCCGTCCCAGTCCCTAAATTGGCATCACACATTACTCGCCCTGCTGACGATACTGTCCTTTCTCAAAATTACCTCTGGACTCGCCTCTCTTCATGGTTGCGTCCTGGTGACGTCATTGTAACTGAAACTGGTACATCTTCCTTTGGTATCGTTTCAACCATGTTCCCTGAGAACACAGTGGGCATTTCTCAAGTCCTCTACGGCTCCATCGGCTACTCTGTTGGTGCTGCACTTGGTGCCAATTTGGCCATTGATGAAATTGACCCTAATCGTCGTGTTATCCTCTTTGTCGGTGACGGATCCCTGCAATTGACAGTGACTGCCATTTCTACCATGATCCGTTGGAACCTTAAGCCTTACCTGTTTATTCTCAACAACGACGGTTACACTATTGAGCGTCTCATCCATGGTGAGAGAGCCGGTTACAATGACATCAACCCTTGGAAGTACCCCAAGATCCTCGATCTCTTCAATGCAAAGAACAGTGAATCCATCACTGTTTCAAACACCGGAGAGCTCAATGATATCTTCGAGGACCCCAAGTTCTGTGCACCCTCCAAAATTCGTCTCATTGAGCTCTTGCTTCCTCGTTTGGATGCCCCTACTTCCTTGGTTAAGCAGGCCGAAATCACCTCCAAGACTAACGCCCAGTAGTCGTGTCACGTATTTTTATTGTTATTTAAAAACTATTATGAAAATGTAAAAAAGTGCATGAGTTCCAAATTCAAGTTCGTTCATCGTTGTCAAGCTTTGTAATGCGGTGTTGACGTCCGAATAATTAAAGTATATTTGTCCCACCTGAGCCCACGTAGTTTCTCTTCCTCCATTTCCACCATAGCACTTGTTTAAACCATCCCGTCTTGATTGCTTCTCATGTCGCCCCCGCAAACCCACGGCCACTTATTTCTTGAGAGCGTTCAGGATGCTGTCAAGAAGAGTCTTGCAAACCAACAACCTCTTTTGGTAGTAGCCTCTGGTACGTACAGTTTTTAAGATTGCTTGTGTGCAATTGCTAACTACTCTGTAGAGCACAATGACGATCAAGCCTGGTCGGATTCCCTTCTTTCGACACCACAAGTATGTCATTGACAGAGCGTTTTCTATATACATATGAAATTGTACTAACAGGGACCCAGGCGAAGCAACTTCTTGTCGACCACGCTGTAGCCCTACGTGTGGTCAAAGGAACTCAGGACTACACCTTTTTCTCGCAGGTCTTCAAGGTTGATAGTCTGCCCAGCATTTATCTCATTGACAAGGGTGTAGTTCGCGCTGTGTTTGAAAAGGAGGACGCATCCTTGACCACCCACACATTTGCGGATAGAGTAGCTCTTCTGATGGGTAGCAACAGCGCTGATACCAACCACCATAGTGAGGTTACGGGAACAGCAGCACCAGAGGAAACAGCAACGGAAGAAACTCAGAATCACAGTCCGTCTCCGGAGGAGCCATCACCCGCAGCGCCGCAACTTCCGACACAAGCCGCCTCTGATACCACTGATCTAAGGCCTCGGCAATCATCGACTCCTTCAACTCATAAGACCCCTACTCAGAGTCCTTCGCGGCCTAACCCTACACAGTCACATGATGCCTCCGCAAAACAGTACCAGGAGACTCTCAGAAAGCAGCGTATTAAAGAGCGGGAAGAGCGCAATAGAATCTTGAAACTGCTTGAGTCTGACCGTGAGGAACGGCGGCGTCAGGCAGCTATGCGACAGAAGACCCCAGATTCTGTGTCTTCCACCCCGACCCCTGTTGATTCACCAAGACCTGGGTTCACCTCGCAGTCCAAAAACAAAACCAACAAAAACCTGAAGGAGTGTGCATTGCTAATTAGACTGTTTGATGGAACTCCATTGAAACACAAGTTCAGGGCAGATGAGACTCTGATAGATGTCAGAGCTTGGGTAGATGAATCCAGAACAGATGGAACTCATCCTTACTCTTTTTTCCAACCCATGTGCCGCAAGACGTACGGCGACGGAGAAGAATCGAATTCACTTCTCGAGTTGGATCTCGCCCCGTCCGCTTCACTTGTGCTCAAACCAGCCACTGGGTCCATCTCGTCAGCCTACGAGGGAGGTGCTGCTGGGGGCCCGTACGAGCTGTTACACAAAGGAGCTACAACGATCGCGTCCGCCCTCTACACATTTTTGGGTATTGGCTACACACCTCCATCAAGGGAAGAACCGCCAATTGCGAGAGATTCGGAAGAAGCCAGAATGGCACGCCTGGCAGCGGCAGCCGCAGTACAATCGCGTACGATCGCATTAACAGATAATGAAAACGAAAACACAGGCGGGCCTAGCGCGTCGGGTACATCATCTGTGCTCAAGTCAGGTCTTTCAACACCAAGACCAAATCTTTCTACTGTTTCTTCCTCTGCTAGCATCAATAGGTTAGGAATGAACGCATCAGCATCGAATAGCTCGTCTAATCTCCATAACATCCGTACCATCCATTCGTCACAGACACCCACTCCGATGGACGATGATGACGAAGAGCGTCACACATACAATGGCAACCAACTAAGCCTGGAGGATGATCGCGATACAGATGATAAATAAGTTTACAAAAGAGGAGTAAAAGTTTAAAACACCGAGAGAAAAATAAGAAACAAAGTCATAAATCATATTTACAAAAAAATTAATAATAATAATATTTACAAAAGGATATTGTGGAGAGCTTATGCGTGTTGCAGTAGTTTGTCGTGAAGAACTTCCTCACCGGAGGACTCATACATGTCTGTGGCCGCAATTACACCGCTGCCTAAAACGCGGCCAGCACTGTTGTACATGACAAGATACTGCCCCGCGGCAACGGCTCGTCGGGGTGTTTTGAACCGCACTGTCAACCCTCCGCTCGCCTCCACTTTTACACCAGCAACAGGTTCTGGTACTTGTAATGAGCGATATTGTATACTGATATCACTATTGTTAGCTTGTAGATCGTCCAAATCAACATCTCCTAGCCAGTCAAATGCTTGACAATGGATTGCAATAGCGTAAAAGGCCGGGTTATTGACGCCCCGGACTATCGTAATGGTGTTGGAATCAAAGTCCTTGGACTTGACATACCAGGTGCCCTTTTTAGAGGGATCGCCCTGCGGCATGGCAATACCAGATTTTTGGCCAACGGTGGCATGCCAAATGCCCTGATGTTTGCCTACGATCTCACCTGTGTCGGTCACAACATTACCGGGATTTGGCGGTAAGTACTCGCTTAGAAACTCGCGGAAGCTGTTATGGCTCTGCGACACAAAACACAGGCCCTGTGAATCCGGCTTCTCCGCGGTAGGTAGGTCAAAGGTATTTTTCGCCAACTCTCGGACCTGAGGCTTGGTATAGTGGGCGAGTGGGAATAGAACGCGGGGCAGAACTGATGCTGAGATGGACGAGAGGTAATAGCTTTGGTCTTTGGGGAGGTGCAAAGGACGGAGAAGATGAACCGAGCCCGTCTGGACGTGTTGCGCGACCCTTGCGTAGTGGCCCGTTGCCAGCCACCATTTTGCGGCCTGGTCATTGCGGCCATGCTTGGCCTCCAGATGCTTCATGAGTTGCCCGAACTTGATGTACCGATTGCATCCCACGTCCGGGTTCGGCGTATATCCTTTCCTGTACATTTCGATCATGGGCTCGAAAACGTCTGTCCAGTACTCGCGCTCGAAATTAACGCGCTCACACTCAATCCCAATTTTATCACAGACCTTCAAGACGTCGTTCCAGTCGGCCTCAGCACACTTGGCGGTGCTGGACCAGTTGGCCATGTAAATACCCGAGACCTTGCCGCGAGGATGGTTTGCCGCAAGGAGAGCAGCGGCAGTAGACGAGTCGACGCCAGAGGACATTGCAATGTAGACATGATCCTTTGGGCCAGGCACTCGGTCCACGTACGCTGGAGTAGCTGTTGCAGTATTATAGGCCCGCGTCTGTCGTAGCAAGCCCGCAAGCCGTAATACTCCCCGCCAACTGTTCATAGTTCAGATCTGGGTTCGAAGAAGGCCAAATCAGCCATGATCCATGGGTTGGTAATCAAACTAGCGAAGATCTACAGAATAATTTTTCATGCGTTATGGGCAAGGGTATATTAATGTCAGATCCGATAAGGCCGGCGACGTCATGGCGATGTCACGAAGGGTCCGATAGGAGAGACTGAAGACGTTGCAACCGGGGCCCGGACGGGGGTTTCATTGAAGTCGCGGCGGTGGATTGTGAAATTGATTGTGAAATTTTTTTCTTGTTTCTCGGCCGTTTTTTTCTTTACAATTTTGTGAAAAGCCTCAATTTCCAAGCATTCAGGATTGTTGCCCTTGTTAACCTTACTCAGCATAAGAACGCGACCAAAACTCGTTCATCTTCCCCGACTTTCTTCCTTATCACCATCATCACCATCATCACCTTCTCCCTCCCTTGCTATATGAGACTGCCATTCCGCAGACCGCATAGCATCTCTATACTTTTCCCTTCTATCACACTTGCGTTTAGACACGCAGTGTCGTACCCAAATATCTGTGCCATCCGCCAGCC
This sequence comes from Geotrichum fermentans, assembly GCA_030564905.1. Classification (NCBI taxonomy): domain Eukaryota; kingdom Fungi; phylum Ascomycota; class Dipodascomycetes; order Dipodascales; family Dipodascaceae; genus Geotrichum; species Geotrichum fermentans. Next base: position 13,809 of record JAJMAG010000336.1, read on the forward strand.
TTTTCTCAGACGTGCGTTGTGACATTTCCCCACTCACAACAGGCATCTAACAACACCAGACATGTCCGCAGAAACATCATCCTCGATCGTGTCATCTACATATGTCAACGAGAAGCCGTTGCTCGACAACCGCGAGTACAAGGTCATCCAACTCAAGAATGGCCTTGAAGCGCTGCTCGTGCATGATCCGGAGACCGACAAGTCCTCTGCCGCGCTGGACGTTAACGTAGGCTCTTTTTCAGATCCTGAGGACTTGAACGGACTTGCTCACTTTTGCGAGCATCTTCTGTTCATGGGCACCGAAAAGTACCCCAAGGAGAACGAATACAGTCGATACCTATCCTCGCATGCTGGGCATTCCAACGCATACACCTCCTCCGATGACACTAACTATTATTTTGAGGTTGGCCACGAGCACCTTGAAGGTGCTTTGGACCGCTTTGCTCAGTTTTTCATCTCGCCCCTGTTCTCTCCCTCCTGCAAGGACCGTGAGATCCGCGCTGTGGACAGCGAGAACAAGAAAAACCTACAGAACGACATGTGGCGGTTGCATCAGCTTGATCGCTCGCTTTCAAATCCAGAACACCCGGTGTCTAAATTCAGTACTGGAAATTTGTACACTTTGGAGACTGAGCCTCTCTCGCGAAATGTAGACGTGAGAGAGCGCCTCATTGAGTTTTACGATGGTCACTATTCTGCCAACCTCATGAAGCTATGTATTATTGGACGTGAGTCGATCGATACTTTGCAGGAATGGATTGTGGACAAGTTCTCGGCCGTACGGAATACAGACAAGCCTAAGCCATCTTATGAGACACTCCCCTACCGTAAGGAAGAACTACAGACCCTCGTCAAAGCAGAGCCGGTTAAAGACATCAAACGTTTGTCCATCAGATTTCCGATTCCTGACCAGCAGCCTTTGTATGAGACAAAGCCGTCTCACTACCTTTCGCACTGTTTGGGCCACGAGGGTCCTGGCTCACTTCTGCATCTGTTTAAGGAAAAAGGCTGGGCTAGTCAGCTGTCTGCTGGCGCGATGCACATTTGCAAGGGCCATGAGCATTTCATTGTTGATATTGACCTGACTCCTGCTGGCCTTGAGGAGTACGAGCAGGTGCTTGTGAGCGTTTTCCAATATGTGAAGATTCTGCATACATCGCCGATTCAAGAGTGGATGTACAAAGAACTGGAGACGATGGCGAACGTGAACTTCAAGTTCCGCTCAAAGAAGAGCGCTTCACGTACAACCTCCAACGAGAGCTCACACATGCAAAAGCCTATTCCCCGCGAGCGGCTGCTGTCTAGCTCCTTGATCCGCAAGTTTGATCCCAACGCCATTGCAGAGGTTGTGTCGTACCTGAATGTGGACAATTTCCGTGCTACCTTGGTGGGTAATTCACTTACAGGGTTGGACAAGGCAGAGAGATGGTACGGCACAAAATACTCCGTGACCAAGTTTGACGCCGATTTTCTCAACAAGCTCAAGACTATCGAACTAAATCCCGACTTGCACTTGCCTGCCAAGAATGACTTCATTCCTGGAAACTTGGATGTACACAAGAAGGAGGTGTCCAAGCCCTTGACCCATCCAGTACTGCTCAAAAACACGCAGCAGCTCCGATTGTGGTACAAGAAAGACGACACGTTTTGGACGCCCAAGGCATGCGTGAGAATCTACCTCAAGGCGCCCATAACATTTTCATCACCTGCAAACTACGTCAAAACTTCATTGTTTATGGATTTGCTCGATGACGAGCTGCTACCATTTGCATACAACGCTGATATTGCAGGACTTAACTACGCCGTAACGACATCTAGGGATGGCATTGTGGTCAACGCCTCCGGCTACAATGATAAGATCAGCATTCTTTTGGAAGACATTCTACTTAAGCTCAAAAGCTTCAAACTGAATGAAGCTCGGTTCAACGTTTGGAAGGAGCGCAACCTGCGTTCATACCGTAATCTGGGGTTGAACAGCCCTTACACGCAGGTTGGCACACACATGAACTACATTTTTAACGAGCTTACCTGGACACTGGAGGAAAAGGAGCAGGCTTTAACTGAAGTTACCTTTGATGACCTGCAGGACTTCGCGCCGCGTGTACTCAGCGAGAGCAATACCGAGATTCTGGCTTTTGGAAACCTCGCAAAGGAAGAGGCTCTCAAGATTTCGGACATGACGTTGGACATTCTTAAACCCTTGCCTCTATCGCCTTCCCAGGGTGTGCGTCTTAGATCTTACATGCTGCCTCCTGGAAAAGAGTTTCATTACAGACTGCCTTTGAAGGATGAGGAAAATGTCAATTCGTGCATTGAGTACTTTATTCAGGTTGGTCAACTGACTGACCGCAAACTAAGAGTTAAACTGGAGCTGTTTTCGAGCATCATGAGCGAGCCTGCCTTCAATCAGCTCCGTACTAAGGAGCAGCTGGGATACATTGTGTTCAGTGGATTGAGACATACCCGCACAACATTTGGGTTCCGTGTTCTGATCCAAAGTGAACGCGACACTACATACCTCAAGCAGCGGATCGACAACTTTCTGCTTAGTATGGAAGGCATTCTTAAGAAGTTGTCCGATAGCGAATTCCAAAAGTACATTGCAAGTCTGATCACCAAGCGTCAGGAGAAGCATCAGAATCATGACGAGGAGGCCAATTCTTACTTCAGTCAAATTAGCAGTGGATACTATAACTTTCTGACTCGTGAGGAGGATGTGGAAGCGTTACAGACGATCACGAAGCAAGATCTTATAGAGGTGTTCCATAAGTACATTTCTCCTGATACAGAGGACCGCTCTGTTTTTATCCTCGATCTTGAAGCCCAGAAAGTTCCTGAGGTCAGTTTTGATGTGGTACTAGGAAACGTGTTTGCCAACCTCGCTCACAAGCACGAGATAGACGTCGATCCTAGTGTAATTGGAGAGTTGTCGGCTGAAAGCCAAGGCAAGGACCCTCATGAGATTATGAGTCTAGTTGGCGATAAGCTGATTTTGCACGGCCATGGCCATATCGCTGAACAGTTTATCGACGAGGCTAGCCAGGAGATTGCAAAACAAACAGGCCCGCAGGAACGAACAGGCGAAGATATCGCGAGCTTGGCAGACTTTAAGGCGGCATTGAGCATGACCGCAGCACCCATGCCTGTAGTTGACTTGTGGACCTACAGCGAGCAAGGGTCGAAATTGTAGAGGCCCTTGAAGGACGATATTTTAGTCAAACTGTTGAAATCAAAACAATAGAACTATGAATGTATAAATAGGTTAATATTTTTGTAAGAAATCCCATTTTATTATATATTTGATTTCTAGTTGTTTTGACAATGGTTCAAATCGATATCTTTGCAGATGTGCTTCAAATCAGCTTTTTTTTTTTCAGGACATCCCCCATCCCAAATACACAAGCGATGCACTCAGCACAGGATCTTACAACGTCGCTTAACGCGCGCCTCACAGACCTCGAATTCATTTGTGCTGGGCTACTGGATGATAAAACCGATGCCTCAAGCGTCTCACTCCAAGATACGGTCGTCCGAAAGGTGAAAGAGGTCGAAGCCGACTCGCGCGCAGTCTTGGGACACGAGCTCGTGAGCCGCCTTGCGCAGGACTTGGACGGTACGTATTTCCAATTCTTTTGGGTTCCCCATAAAGTCTTTTCTTAGACTCTATGCGGTCCCGGGGGATAGTGGTAGTTAGCTAACGTGTGGATGTTTAGAATTGGAGCTGTGGAAGTACTTGGAGGACACAGAGGACAACGACAACACGGCAGACCGGCCAAGCGGCGGTGACATCGCGGCGGCGCTGGCAGAGCTCACAGCGCTGAACGCCCTACTTCCAGCCACTGCCCTGGAACTCCCAGATCCTACGGCGCGGGAGCTCGGTGCCACGGCTCCCATAGTCTCGCTGGCCTTTTCCGAGTCCACGGCCACACACCAAGCTGCTGAGCTGCGAGCTCTGCTTGGCGAGGCGGACAAGCTGAGCGTGCGCAGTGCGCGCGTGCTGCAGGTTCTGTTGGAATCGGCGGTGGCTGAGAATGAGTGGTGGACGGGCGTGTCGGACGAGATCACGGCGGCGGAGCTCCAAGTGCGGCGGCAGGAGCGCGATAGAAAGGAGCAGCTACGGTATATGAGTGTTTCTGAAGTTGATTAAAAAAAAGAAGCATTGAGAGACTGCAGCAAAGGAGGAGGAAAATGATAGAATTGGAAGTTGTCGGAGTTAGTAGACACCTTGCAACCTGCTTGGCTTGGTACGCTCGATGCTAAGCGTTTTGAGATTGTTTAGTTGAAGAGAGCAGGCTTGCACTGGAAGGAGATATGGCTACTGTGTGTGCCTGCCACTACGGAAACTCCAACAATACTGTGAAATACGAGTGCTCAGACCCTGGAAATATCGTTTGGGTCACCTCGACAATAAACGATCGTGTTGGTTCATTGGAAAACCATCTAGAGAGAACAATTTAAAGAGATAGACTCATAATAAGTTACCTATGTGCAATACAGTCTTGGACTTGCTTGCCCATCCCTTGTTGAGGTCCCCCGAAGTTAGCAATCAGTTAATATCTGTGATTTTTGAATGATGAAACTCAACTTGTTCCATGCTCTTTCCTCACCCACGTTTTGTGCTCCAGGCCATTTATGATATAATCGTCCTGGTCTCTTTGGACTTTGTTTAGTTTGCGACTATATTGTATCACTCTTCAGATGTTTTAGCAGCCAGCTTTAAAAACAAATTGGACTTGGTTATCACCTAAACAGGACAGTAATTAAAAGTGTCCATGAAAGAGCTATCCATGTAAAGCACAAAATCTTTCTGTTCTTAAACTTCGTCCGAGAGGAATCTATAATGGAGAGAGGCTGAACGGCAGGAACTTTGGAAGGAAAGCTGTCCTAAAGATATGCACCACAAGTTAGGAATTGATACCTAACGATAGGCCTACCGTGTTAACAACTCATGCAAGTATTTTTCAAATCAACAAATGTATACACAATCCCATATCGCACGAAGAACCTTTTTGAAGCACCGAGAGAGAAGAAGAAAAAAGAAAGGTCCTGCCCGGATTCGAACCGGGGTTGGCGGAATATTCGAATTTTGAAATCAGAATCCGCAGTGATAACCAACTACACTACAGAACCAGCTAGTTGAGATGTGAGAAATGTGACTTAGCTCATATCCCTCTAAGCTTTATTAAGCATTTATTTGATTATATCATTCACCTGGCAGGAATGGGGCATTTGGCGCAGTGGCTACGGTTCGGCGCGGGTTTGGATTGACTCAGTGGTGTCTTGGGTTCGATTCCGGCCATAACCAAATTACCCCCATTCCTTGCCACCATAAGTGGGTCGATACCATTGGCGGGTTTATTTTCCCTCTACGGAGGTTTTGTTTACGCCAGTGCCTGCTAGCACACGCTAGAAGGG
>JAJMAG010000337.1:0-19160 GCA_030564905.1 Geotrichum fermentans
GCGTTTATTGCTGCAGCGTGTGGGTGGGTTTGCCATAGACACAAAGCCTGAGAACATTTGAACTGAGAAAATATCAAGCGTCCAAGTGTTTGCAGGAACCACTTGACTGAGACATGTCGGAGTGCAAGCGACACACGTACCGCAGAACTACATAACTAACAGTGCAATCTTCTCTCTTGAAGTTCGAGTTGTTCATACTATTTTGTTCTGAGTTGATGCTCGTCGAAGTCTCACCTCGGACGATGGATCTTATGAGTATACTAGTACTACAGAGTTCTCAATCAAGTTTCCTAGTTCCACTCTGAAGGACTTTTACTGAAGCTTAGCCCACTCGCCAAGGACCACCCTTGAGCCACTGTGGGTCATTGCTGAAGAGATTTAGATTGTCAACAAATATGATCAACCTGAATGAACGACCGTCGGTTTCACCTTAATTAATTGAGTTCAAAATATTCACAGCGACAGCGCAGTACTTCTCTTCACGCTTTCTGTCTTCAAACATTTGAATGTTGGAGATGGCAGTACATCTGCCAGCGAGTAGGTCGGTTCTACACCATTTACGCGTTTTATGTACGCACGCGTACTATTTATGTCTAGGTGACACGCTACATTTACCGCAGAAGCATCAATTTTTACGTGTGCATTGTTCTACACTGTGCTCTACACACGCATGCAAGACAATTTAAAGTTCCACACACGGACCACTCGCTGTACACGCCGCATTAATGTATGTAGTATGTATGTGTCATCGAGCAAATCGTGCTTCACTCGCGCAAGATGCGCGCTGATTGGTCTATCTGGGCGCGTAAAAGATCTGGACAGCCAAACTTGCATGCATTTTGCGACCTTGCATTCCCGGGTAACGCTGCCATTGATATCTCTGTTCATTATTGTGATTTGTCAGCGCATCGATCGCTGCACATGACACCTCGGACTATTTCGGATAATGAACCGCAAGTTCTAGCCCTACTAATCCACGTACAGTTCATATTCTACAAACATACAAAGATATTGATATCGCGATGGATAGAAAGATCTACATACATAGTAGATCTCGAATATAAGTCAGTTACATAACTTGAAAGTCTAGCTTCCTGATTCTCTCGTATATACACTAGACCTTGCCAGTCCCCAATAACACCCGTAGAGAATAAGTCTAGTCATCTAGGTCAATCCTTGAATCCATAACTCATATACAGCTGTCTTGTCTTAATCGATCTACTCTTCATGTAGTCCCCACGTCGACATTGCAGTAGTATGCATAGATACAACGAATCGATCAGAGTAGTGAGATCAAACATTACATAATGAATCTGTAATCAAGCGCGCGTAGCCTCAAATGCTTATGATATCTATGACAGTGCAACAAGTGTGCGGTTGCGGATCTATTGCCAACATGGGCCTTGTTGGGTTTTTTTCGAAGCATGACGAAAAATCGATTCATCACGAATATTACATACTACTACTACTTCTGAATAGACACATTGAGGTGTATGCCTTTTCCTAGAGTCGCTGAAACGTTCACGGTGCACGCTACTCATTACAATTGAGGCTCGGTTCGCAAATAGTGCATCGGGCACTGATAGCCATCCGGGTTATGGTCAAGGTACAGTTGGTGATAGTCCTCGGCATCCCAAAACACACTGATAGGCACAACCTCGGTGACAATGGGATCCTTGTAAAAAGTCTTTTGAAGACGCCCCTTCACGGCTTCGGCGGTCTTCGTCTGCTCTGAATTGTGCGTAAACACGGCTGATCGGTACTGGGTGCCGGTGTCTTTACCTTGACGGTTCAGTGTCGTGGGGTCGTGAATGCGGAAAAAAAAGTCAACAAGCTCGTCATAAGTCACCTTTTTGGGGTCAAAAGAAACCTGCAGCGATTCAGCGTGGCCAGTCGAGTTCGTGCACACAGCCTTATACGAAGGGTGGTCTGTAGCCCCACCAGTGTAACCAACTTTGGCGTCAATGAGGCCCTTGGCCCCGTAGTATTTACGGAAAATGTGTTCAACGCCTACAATAAATGTTAGTCATTGTCCGCTCCATAAGAATTGTCAAGCGCTCTTACCCCAAAAGCATCTATAGCTAGTTAGTGACTCTCTTTCAGAAGAATTAATTTGCCACAGAAACTTACCCAGCAGCAACAGTAGCCACCTCTGCACCTTCAGGCACGTTCAATGTAGGTGAGATAGATCCAATCTTTTGCGCCATTGTTTGAGTCGGGGATGAAAAGAGTCTAGATGTTGTGCGAAGAAATGTGTTCAGCATGAAGACAAGATGGTTTGTTTATAAACAAGCAAAAATTTCAGCTCGATTTCCATGAAGTACTACATGCATCGGCTCTTGCTGACGCTGGAGGTGGTAGTTAGTAACGCCGACGCCGTTCTTCGTCATGTCAGGTGCAAATTAGCAATAATTGAGTGGCATTGCTACGCGGCACCTCCACCGGCTTACGTAGAATTTCAAGAGGTTCGCCACCGCTAGGCTCAACAGTTTACCGCCGAAGTTCTCTTAAACAACATGCGTATATTTGGTCATGCCAACGTAATTGTGAGTCTTTGTCCTTATACTCAGTTACTACGGTATACCCTAACCTGTAGACCCTCAATAACGTTGATTGCCATGGATATGAACCCTTCGAATTCAGCACAGCAAGTGTAACACTCATAACTCAGCAAGATTGACTCGAAACAACTACACTTTACCACCATGTCTTCCTCTTACACAGCATTTGCGTTCAATGTTCTTATTTCCAAACTCAAGAACAAGCCACACTTACCATTATCCAAGTTCTCCGCCCTGCCTTCTTCAGTAGATAACAATGGCAAGTACCCACTCTTTGTCACTTGGAACATCTTCGACGACCGCTCCAATGAATACATACTCCGTGGCTGCATTGGTACATTTTCCAGCAATAACCTTCTCGAGAAGGAGTTGGAGAGCTATGCAATTATAGCGTGAGTATCGGACTCTCCTCTTTTATAATCAATACTAACGTTACAGAGCCCTAGAAGACCCAAGATTCAATGCTATCAAACTTCGTGAAGTGCCACAACTTGAGTGCGGGTATGTCATTTCCCCATTCTTTTCACATTCTAACTTGATAGAGTCACAATCCTAAGCAATTTTGAAAAAGTAGACAACGCTTTAGACTGGGAACTCGGCGTCCATGGCGTCAAGATCTCGTTCACCCATAGAGGTCAAAGATTAGGAGCTACCTTCCTACCAGATGTGCCCGTAGAACAAGGCTGGACAAAGGAAGAAACCCTGAAACAGCTGGTACGCAAAGCCGGTGCGTCTATCAAATCTATTGATACTATTACAGAAATAGTTCAACTTACCCGCTACCAGGGCAAAAAGACTGCCATGAAGTATCAAGAGTATGAAGACTTTATGAAATCTATCGAGTAAAATAACCGTTGTTACCCCAACCCAACCCGTACCCTAGTTGGGAGGATAGAAAAATTTTATATCGTTTTCAGTTGAAAAAAAAAAAAAATCAAACCTTTCAAATCTTCACCTCCCATCACCGTCCCCAGTAAAACACCCCCAAAATGTCTTTTTCCAAGCGAAAAAGATCTGATTCGACAAGTAGGAAAGATGTTTCTGCTCCAGTAGCTGCAGCAAGTGCACCCTCGAAGCGCTCTGTGGTTCAGGTAGAGGAAACTGCTTTCCCTCGTGGAGGTGGATCAGTACTCACCCCACTGGAGATCAAGCAGGCCGCCAATGACGCTACCCGCGACGTTCTGTTTGGAATTTCGAAAAAAGAAGACGCTCCTAAAACTAAGAAACACAAAAGTAGCAAGTTTAGCAAATCGAAAAAGAAGACCGCTTCCGCCGCTGCTGAAGAAGAAAAAAATATTCGTATTCAAAGTCTTGCTCTCAAGCAGATCATTGTTGGCACTGTTGTACTCGTCCAGGTTTCCAAAATCACCTCCTTCGAATTGGCTGTCTCCATGCCCAACTCACTCTCAGGTTACATTCCTATTACCAACATTTCAAAAAAGTTTTCAGCCGCACTAGAGGACGCTGACTCTGACGAAGAAGATGACGAAGAGGATAACATTTTAAAGCTGTCTGAGTGCTTTAAAGAGGGCCAATGGCTACGCGCCGTTGTTGTTTCGACAGAGACAGACGACAACAAAAAGAGACTTGAACTATCCATCGACCCAGATCAAGTCAATGAGCCTATCGACGAGAAGGATATTGTGCCGGGCATCTCTATTCAAGGATCAATTTCTTCAATCGAAGATCACGGTCTAGTTGTGGACTTTGGTCACTCTAAAATCTCCGGTTTCATTTCCAAGAAGGAGCTTGCATTCGCCAACATTGATTTGGCTACTGCCAAACCTGGCCAGGTTTTGCTATTAACAATTCTTGCCAAATCATCCAATGGACGTACTGTCACTTTGACGGGATCTCCACTCGTAAAGAAAGTTCCTGTCTTGGAGTCTCTCAATTCCATCAAGAGTGCCACGGCTGGTGTTCTTGTCGAGGGTACGATTCTTGAGGTCCGTGGATCAGGTCTTGTTATCCGTCTATACGAGCATCTCATCGGAACTATTGACAGGTTCCACTGTGGCCATAACGACACTACAGAGTCCATTACCAACATCTACAAAGAGGGCGACACTATAAAAGCCCGCGTCATTTCTACTTTACCTCACATCGATGAAAACCAAATTGCATTGTCTGTTCTACCGCACATCCTTGGCCTTAGCAAGGAGACTCTAGAAGCTTCGCAAGCTTTCAATACTGGTTTCATTGTTGAGAACGCCAAAGTCCTTTCTGTTGACTCCAACCTTGGTGTTTTCTTTTCTCTCGGTGTTGAGGGCACCATTGGTTTCTGCCACCGCCGAAGGCTCTCCGACGAGCCGGTTGATGTTCTTACCGACGTTGGAACTTATGCTCCCGACTCTATCCACCGTGCCCGCGTGCTTAGCTACTCTTACATTGACAACATGTACGTCCTATCTCTAGAGGAGAGCACACTGAATAAGAAGTACCTGAGAGTCCAGGATATCCCCATTGGCGATATTCTTGAAGTTACGGTTGATTCCATTCTTCCCAAAGGCGACATTATCGTCGGCATTACGGATGATCTCAAGGGAATTGTGCATCCACTCCAAATTTCGGATGTTAAAATCGCCAACCCTGAAAGAAAGTTCAAGATTGGTTCCAAAACTAAGGCCAGAGTAAGTTATCTATATGTTGCGGTGTGATTTTCAAATTCTAACGTTGTAGGTTCTTGCGGTTGATACTGAGCGCAGTAGAATTAAGCTCACCTTCAAGAAAACCCTCCTCACGACAAAAGAGCCAATTCTTACCAACTACGAGAATGCCGTTAGTGGCTTCAAGACCATTGGTACTGTGGTCTCCCTACTTCCTAATGGTGTCCGCGTAGAATTCTTTGGCGGAGTTCACGGATTTGTTCCTAAGTCAGAGCTTTCTGAAGCCTACGTCAAACATCCCAAGGATCTCTTCCGCCTTGGTCAGACTGTCCCTGTTCGCGTCATTTCTAGTGATCCTGAGAACGAGCGTCTACTGGGATCTTGCCGTATGAATTCCGCTGAGTCAAGCCAGTCTCAAGAACAGTTCAACGAACTGGAGGCCGGTAAATCTATTGTGACAGCCACTGTCGTTGAAAAGACCAAGGATAGTGTCATTGTCGAGATCGAACCCAGTAAAGTGCGAGGTGTTCTGCTTGCTGGCCACCTATCCGACGAGGATGAGGACAAGAAGAATGCCGCACTCAAGAAAATTCAGGTCAATAAAGTCATTGAGAACCTTCTGGTAATCGAGAAGAATGTTCAAAAGAACACCATCTTCCTCACTGCCAAGCCTACTCTAATATCTGCTGCCAATGCAGGAACCCTTCCTATTACCATCAGTGACGTCCACTCTAACCAACTGGTGCAAGGTTTTGTTGCCAATGTTACTTCGGCTGGTGTGTTTGTATCTTTCGCGAACAGACTTACTGCCCTTGCATACAAGACGGAGCTCTTCAAAGACCGTGTCGTCGACGACCCCACAAAGTTCTTCAAGCCTTACCAAAGTGTAACTTGTACCGTGACTTCTGTTGACCAGGATGAGAATCGTTTTGCAGTCACATTCAAGGCTCACGGTAACCAACAGACTGGTAACATCGTTCTCAACCCTGTCGACAAGACCATCAAATCACTCAAAGATTTCAAGCTTGGCCGTGTTACAAAGGGTCGCGTTAAGAAGGTCACTGAGACTCAGCTCAACATTGAACTTGCCGATAACCAGCAGGCCCGTTTGGATATCTCTGAAGTGTTTGAGTCTTGGGATGACATTGAAGACACGAAACGTCCTCTGAGCAAATTCAAGAAGGGCGATGTAATTGATGTCAAGATTATTGGACACTACAACACACGCACACACAAGTACCTGGCTATCACAAAGTCAACGACTGGACTAACCAGCGTCCTCGAACTCTCTGCAAAGCCATCTGATATTAACTCTGAGACCAAGGCAGCCGCATTAACATTTGACAATGTAACAATTGGCAGCAAGTATACTGCCTTTGTCAACAACAGTACTTGGGATGCTCTCTACGCTTCCATCACTCCTGAGGTTACTGGCCGTCTCGCCCTCGTCAACCTTTCACAAGATCTTTCGACTATTGAGGACGCCGAAAATCAATATCCAGTTGGAAGCGCCATTCAGGTTACTGTGGTCGGAAAGGATGAGAACAGCGATAAGCCCCTTTTGCAGTTCAGCGCCCGCGAAGATGATTCAGTCGTTACTTCTTATGACAAGGACCTTGAGGGCAAGGTTGTAGTTGGTCAGATTTTCAAGACATCCCCCTTGTGGGTTACTGTTCGCATCGGAGCTACGATCATGGCTCAAGTGCACATCACTGATATTGCTGACGAGTATCTGGAAGCCAACAAGATGATGGCTTCCTTTAAGCCTGGCCAGTTTGTCCAGCTCAAGATTATCACCGTTGATAAGCCCAATAAGAAGGTGTTTGGCTCTCTTCGACCCTCTTTTGTGTTCAGCGAAGAGTATGAACAGAAGCCCGTTGATGCATATGTCGGCGAAGCTGATCAAGTTCATCTGGGCGCACTTGTCCGTGGTTACGTGACAAATGTTGCCAACAGTGGTCTGTTTGTCGCACTGGGTCACAGCGTCTCTGGCAGAGTCATGATTAGAGATATTACTGATGGGTTTGTTGACGACTGGAAGAGCTTGTTTAGCGTACATCAGCTTGTCAAGGCTCGCGTGGTCAACGTGGACCATGGAAAAATCGGTCTCTCCCTGAAGGAATCACATGTTGCAGGTGGTGCCAAGTCGCTCGAGATGGGTCAGGGTGCTTTCAAGGATTTCAGTGATCTTAGCGTCGGTGATGTTACCGAAGGCTATGTGAAAAAGATTGCAGATTTCGGTGTATTTATTTCTCTCAGTGGTACAAACAACATTAGTGGTCTTTGCCACCGGTCTGAGATTGCTGATGGTGTCACACCTATTAAGGATTTCAGCAAGGTCTTTTCAGTTGGTGACAAGGTGAAAGCTAAGATTTTGGCTATTGACACTGACAACCGCAAACTGTCTCTAGGTCTTAAGGCTTCTTACTTTGCTGATGAGAGTAGCGATGAAGAGATGTTTGAAAACGAGGAGAATGAGGATGAGGATGAGGAGATGGCTGAGGCCAGTGATTCTGACTCGGGTGATGACTGGACTGGATTCTCCACCCGCAATGCTGACGACAGCGATGCTGAGAGTGGCAGTGACGATGATTCAGAAGAAGAAGAGCCCGAGCCTGCCTCCTTTGCTGGCTTGGCTAGTGGAACTGGTCTGTCCGCGGGCTTCGACTGGACTGCATCTGTTCTGGACCAAAACGACGAAGCCGCATCTGACGATGACTCTTCAGAAGAAGAGGCCTCTGATGACGAAACTGACCGTCGTAAGAAGAACAAGAAGAGCAAACGCAAGAGCAAGGTCGTCGAAGATAAGACTGCTGAGCTGGCTACCAAGGCTCCCGAGTCTGCTGCTGACTTTGAGCGCCTCCTTGTCGGTACCCCCAACTCGTCTGTTGTGTGGATGAGCTTTATGGCCTTCCAGCTGCAGTTGTCTGAAATTGACAAGGCCCGTGAGATTGCTGAACGCGCTCTCAAGACTATTTCCTTCCGTGAGGAAGAGGAAAAACTCAACGTCTGGGTTGCCTTGCTTAACTTGGAAAACTCGTTTGGAACTGAGGAATCTCTTGAAGATGCGTTCAAGCGCGCGTGCCAGTATATGGACAGCCGCACCATTTACGAGAAAATGGGCAAGATCTACAGCATGTCGGACAAGATTGACAAGGCATGTACGGTCTACGAGAGCATGTGCAAGAAATTCGCGAGCGAGTCGCCGAGTGTCTGGGAAACCTACGGCCAGATGCTCTACGAGCACGCCAACAAGGCCGGTGCAGGCTCTCCCGCCAATGCAGAGCTTTTGACCAAGGCACGAAGTGTCCTCGATAAAGCCCTCCGTCTTATGAGCAACAACCCTCTCCCGTCCAACAACAAGAAGGCGCAAGCCGAACTTGTTTCCAAGTTTGCCCGTTTCGAGTTCTCCCTTGGCGACATTGAGCGCGGCCGCACGCTCTTCGAAGGCCTTATCAGCAGTTACCCGAAGCGCGTTGATCTGTGGAGCATTTACATTGACCAGGAAGTCAAGCACAGCCAAGAACGCAGCGCCGTTGAGAAGCTGTTTGAGCGCGTGCTCAAGATTGGCAACACTGCAATCAACATGAAGCAGGCCAAGTTCTTCTTCAAGAAGTGGTTGGCTTACGAAGATGTGCATGGCGACAGCAAGGCTGTTGACTACGTCAAGGCCAAGGCTGCGGAGTACGTGTCGAGCAAGACAAAGAAAGCGGGCGAGAGTGAAGAGGACTCTGATGAAGAGTAAAAATATTTAAACAAAAAAAAGGAAGACGAAGGAGTTGGAAGGTTAGTTTTTAGAAACAAAGATACTTTTTTAAGGAAAAAAAAATATACAAATTAATACTGTGAATATGAATTTTTGTTAGACATAAAAAGCGGTTTGAAAAAAAAAGTGAAATTTGAAATTTAAATCTTTTTCATTATTTTCTGGTTTTGAATGCGTACGTTCCTTGGTGCTGATTCTTCAAAATGTTTAGACATAGTCTGTCTTCCAAAACCACAGTGAACTAGCTTTTAAACTAGTTTGATATGAAAACATTTAAACTCAAGCTAGATAAAGGCCGAGTTTTCATGAAAGTACAAACTTAGAAACTTACCCCAACATTCATACTAGTAGCTTAGCATTTCGAACGGTTTTTTTATCTTATTTTATTTTTTTTTTGCAATGGCCCATCAGGAACATGCTTTTGGGTACGCAAAACCTCAAGGCACCGCTTTATACAAAATCTATAATTTGCTTTCAGGGTCGCAACATGCATAGAGCGCTTTGGTCTAATACCGGTATGTAATTTTTTTGTTTCCAAAACAAAATATTACAGTACTAAGTTTCGAGGGCTAATAATCAAAATATATCGCTTTCTCGTTTGGCGACAAGACCAGCTGATCCATATCACTCTTAAAGGCGGTCCACCCACTTACATACATAAGCAGGGATGCTGGCCACAGCTGTGTACACACGATAAATACACAGAATATCATGATTAATGATAGCGTTATTCATGTAATTGGGACAAAACCCTTGTTCAGGTACCAGAAGGAAACGGCCGGTTGGCTGCGTGTGTCCTCGCATTTGCTCAAGTACACGCGGGATGGGGTACTGAGCTACGGCAAAGCGTCAAGCTAGCACTGATAGTGTACTTGGGTGTAACATTGCAAGGGGTGCTCGTATCGCTATCTGAATTCGGGATGTTCAGTGTTTGGAAAGCTACACATGGATTCATGTAGGGCTCGGCAGTACGCTTACTTAAATTTGGGCCTCGTAACCGGGAGCTGGATATCGCTCATAGACATCAATTTCGACGTGGTTCAGTGGTATTGGGATCTGCGTAAACCGACTTACGAACTGCACTCACTATGTAACTATACAATTCGGGGTCGAGCGACAAGAATACAACCACGTTGCTACTATAAGTTACATAGCTGGAATTTCACATTGAATGCCATCTCACAAAAGCCGCGATCACAAACGCAAGCATTTAAGTAATACAGATGGCTTCTTGAAACGCACTTGACATATCAGTAGCGACCATAGCAGCACCCATATTATATTGATGCCGCAATAGTATGAGATCCCGGAAAGCTGAATGGTGCGCAGCCTTACGTGGGTTACTTGTTGCTTGCTGTCGAGTAAATCAATACTTCAATGTTTGGCCATGGATCTACATGTAATAGCATTCTACATGAAGCATTGAATTTCAAGTTGACGTCGACTGAGCCGTATATTGGTATGCACTTTTATGTGATTATCGTCGCCACGTCTCGGAGAGCATTTTCGACTACAGTGAAGTAACTTGAAGATCTATTGGTTTCCACATAGAATCGATCTTGAAGTTGCTAATTAGAGTAGGAACCCAGGTGCTTATTTTTAGTGAAGACCCATGTACACACGTACACTTCGGCACTTCGAAACATGCAAAAACAACACTCTCTGTATTTAAACGTTCTTCAGGGCGATTTGTTGTGACAGCGCATCTCATGTTGGATGTGTGCCAATAAACGACTATAAGTCTTTTTAGGCCCTCAACGCTTGATGATGTGCTACATTTTGGTACGTTAAATTTGTCTACGCCATCTTGCAAGGTTGGACTCGAGAAAAGGAATTGGGTTTTATAAGGTGATCTGAGTAAGTTACCAGATACATAGCCTGAACATGATACACACAGTATGCATCCCGCGTAAGAATCAATATCGTAGCTTCATGCCTCGTCACCTTTCAAGCACATGATATTGTTTGAAGTTGGAAAGGCTCCCTATTAGGATGACTGATTTTCAAGCACTTGAATGTTCTCCACGTCTGTTTTTATTTTGAGAAAACCGTGGGAACGTCAACATATGTGCCCCAAGAATCCTACTTTAGAATCACCCATCATTAATGATGCATCTCAAAAAAGCAAAAGAAGTAAGAAGCTTCGTCTGTAACTTCCATATGTCTGCCAAATCGAAATTATTTATTTTCATGTATCTTTAGCGAGTCTTGATGCAAACTTTCACAATTTTGAGCTCAGCTACTGGTAGCTTTCTCTCAAATTTTAATGTTCAGTGTTGTGAAAAAAAACAGCATTGAGCAGTTTTCAGAAGGCCTGCTATTATCCTTTGTTCACACTTGTAGAAAATAGCCGATCGATCGAAAAGTCTCACCACTGGAGCCCTTGGCTCGTAAACTTAATAAGACTACTATTTTTTTTTTTTTTTTTTTTTTTCTGCAACGGACTTCGACGCCGAGCATCGAGAGGACGACTTGGCATTGTCACTGGGGCTATCTAAAGAATTTGTGTTTATTTCCCTTTCTATTTTCTTTCTTGTCTTTCTGCGCTCGCACGTTCCGAGATTTCATGCAGACACCCGTATCACATGACCTAGCGCCATATTATTCAAATGTTTTGAGAAGAAAGGGTCAGTATTTTTTCTGAATCGGTCTACTAGCTCCTAATTAAGGAAACCGTTGACGTAGGAGAATGGCTGATACCATCAATATTGCAATCAAAAAAGCATCAGATTGAGCTTGAAGTGAAAGCAGGTATGGAGCTCTAGGTTTATGGGTGGATCATGTGACCTCAAGAATGTATCCGCACAGAAGCATGAAAATGTAAGGGACCCGAGCATCGAAGTGCTGTTTTGGAGTAAAGGAGTAATAAATTTCGAGCAATTTCTCGTAAAAGAATTCGAGTACTGTCTCCTACATCCTAGTAAAACGTATATAACAATAATCATATGTATAATAAATACACGAGAGAGAAATAAAAACCAGAGATAAGGATTCAGCATTGAAGTCCGGCGGGATGGTATTGTAAAAATATTATATTTCATATAATATACTAGTAATAATAATAATATTGTAACCATAACGTGTATGTCATAGTAAACTTAAACGTTGAAAACATCGGAGTCAAAATGTGATATGAATAACACGGTATTTCAAAAATCCTTTTCCATTGAGGCATGAAACCTATTCGAAATGTCCTGAACTTGATGATCTCGAAGTCAACTTGAAATCGTCAGCCATATGCAGTAGTAGACATTCAACGTTGTTAGGTGGCCAACCCCGCCTAGGCAAGGGGTTGATAATATATAAGCACATGGGGGTTAAGAACCCGCCTTAGCCTCTCAGTCCTTTGCAGAAACGATATCATGACGATGGCTCAACAGTGAACGCGACAATATGGGTCTGACGAACCCAACTTGATTCAGTACCATTCAGTGTTTGAAGGCCTCTGTACATGCCTGAGTCGATACTGTTTCCCAACGTAAAGCTGAGCATTGAAAGTGCTGTAACTGCAAACGCACATACTTCTGGTTTGGGGTGGGTTTTGACCGCCGCGCTGAATCTGCAGCTCGAATATCTACCCTAATAAAATACAGCAAGCCAGTTTAATCAATTCCTATTGTTCCAAAGGCTTTACACTGACACTTGGATGTTCGTGCTAAATACAATTATTACTCAAGAGAGAATATAAAAAATCCTGTGAATTCCATATATTTGGATGTTTGTTGTGGCCATACACAGAAATCTCACTTATCCTGATCAGCCCCTGAAATGAGAATTGGGAGGAGTGGCTACGCAGACCCAAAGAAAACTTAAACTAACTTAAGGTTAAGGTTGTGGGCAAGGGCTAGATTATAATTTTGGATCTTGAGATCTCTCAGAGTATATATTCAAGCTACTAGACAAGCTATGCCGGCCTTACACACACACTTTGAAGACGTTTGATTGTCATTTGCATACATACACATAAGTAGTGCTTTGAAAAATGACTTGTTTCTTTCTGTATGTATATCATGTAGTTTAATGTTTGCGCAAATTGATTTCTCCCGTACATACATGTAGTGTGAGCTCCTTACTCTGGCAGACAGAGCCACGCATTACGCGCCATTGCATATAGCATTTGGATCTGGGTGTAGGAAGATGCATTGGGCTAGCCTCGCTCTTTTGATAACAATTGATCATAGAAGATTGAGCACTTGAAGGACAAGGACATAAACATTAAAAGCGTGCACTTGAGGTTTGAAGGTAACGTTGGGCCTTTAGCACTAGTGTACTATGTCGTAATGAACTGTCATGACCCTCTCTTTACATACGTTAAGTATGGTTCCATTCCCACTACCCCCTTTTCGGCGGTTCAGCGCAGATATAATATGCTGCCTAAATGTGTTCAGAGAAATCAAGGTCAAGTAACCCCAACTACGCACTTAACGCACCAACTATCCTCACCTTTGGGCTCATATAGCTGACTTCAAGTTGATTACACTGAATATACAACTTGAGTGCCAACGTTGAACTCCCCACGCCTCGTGGGACACCACCACACTACATGTAAGATCGTAGCCTGGGCACCAGCGTCACGATCGAAGTCGACAACTGGTGCGGCGGCCATTGAAACGCACAGCCCTTGACTGCAGCATTCGCGGCTGGCCTTGGGGACCTCAATGTTGATCAAGAAGGGGAGTGATTCTTGCTCTGGCGGTAGTGGCGGCAACGTCCTCAACTTGAAACGCGACGACGCAAATCCACGCAACGCGTCTGGCCCAAAGTGCAGTGGAAATAAAGATCCTCTGCCAAGTTGGGCCCCAGCGACGGGCGTCGTCGAAGGGACCATCCACCGCGCAGAGGGCCGCAGCAGCTCGCAGGAGGGCACACAACACGCACAGCACGCACAGCACGCACAGTACAGAGACACCAGATTGAGCCTTAAGCCAGGGCATTTGGCGTGGAACTAGCGGGATGATGCCTGGAAATATGCCTGTTTAGAGGAAGGGCAAGTTGAGAACTTTGAGCTCATTGACAAGTGAAGTTGGCATGTTTAAACAAGAGGTGAAGAAGCCCACTATCACAAGTTCTAGCTCGAGATTCATTGTCGCGGGCTTTCCGCCTGATCTCAAGTGCTTTTGATCGACGCACCGTTCTCCTGATATCGCCCTTTTCAAGCGTCACTGGCCGGTGTGCCACGAAAGGCACAACTAAATACATATACATCTCATATGCACTCGAGCGTTTGAATACATGCCTAGGTCGAATGGGCTCAAGTTGGTTGGTTGATTAGGTCCGGAGGATCTCAAGCTTGGCTAGCGCTCTTACCGAACACTGTGATAACATTGCTTTTTGTACCCGCTTTCTTTTTATTTTTTTATTTTTTGTTTTTTAGTTCTTGTGCATGGAACTTTGTTTTTTTTCACACGAACGTCCAATGTTTTCGTTTCGCATCTTTCATCTCTCAAAATATTTACACCTCCTCTCTCATTGCTGCTCTTTACTATATCACTCCTTCCTCTCCCCTACTTTTCAAATTTTTGTCCTGGAATATTTAGTCCTCTCTGTCACCTAAACTTATTTTTTGCAGCCATCTGGATCAATGACTGTGAACAGGAGAGATACTGTCCCTCCCCTTCAATCTCAGCACCGTCGATCTAGCTCCTCCAACTCCTATTTGTCCTCTTCGTCTTCAGAATCCATCGGAAACTACGGCCCCAAGACTCCAACACAGGCTCTGGCTCCTGTTGACGACGCCGCCCTCGTTAGGCTGATCCAGTCGTCTCCAACTCAAGACGAGGAAACCAAGTTCAAGCGAAGAAGCCTAATTATTCAAAACTTCAACAGTCAGCACGCTTCATTCTGTCTATCTAATCCTCCACCTCCTTCTACTGCAGTAGCAACACTCGGCTCCAATAAAAAGTCTATCGTTTCTTCAAACCAACGAACTTCTCAACAGAATAAGCTTGTTAGAACATTCAATAGTTTCTACAAAAGCAGCAAATCCAACTCATCCCTTACCGCATCTGTAGGACCCAGTCTGGCGACCGCTGCTGTGTTTTTGCGCAGTCTCTCTCCAACAGACCAAACTGTTAAGAAGCGGCTTTCGAGCCCTAATTCCATCGATAGACTACGGCACTCCTTCCCGCTCTCTACTAAAGCCTCACAAGCATCCTTACAAGCCGCCATTGCTGGTGCCAATAAATCTTCAGCCAGAAGGGCCAACTCTGCTAGAACTATTAAAATGAGTTCCACGAGACATGCTGACAATAACGAGCAAAACAAAGCATCTCCATTCCCTCTTCACCCAGAACAACCATCAAAAACCTCTTCCCCTTCTCCCGCTAAGTTTGCAACATCACACGCGCCGCACAATGAACCGATGCAGTCGAATTTACCACGCCCAACTCCGGTAAAACGTAAGACCAAGGTCTCTGATCTGTTCTCCCGACTTTCGAGTTCATCTACTGCAGCGTCTAGAGCTAAGGCTGAATTGAAAACGTCTTCTTCTGCCGGTCCGCTTGAGCAGCCCATCTCACGGATCCCCACTGCCTCTAATATCCCCACAAACAAAGGACGCTTCTTCAAGTCTAGACACTCCACAGGGAGCCTAACGACTTCCAAAGATAAACCTCTCCCTCAACCTCCGCTCAAACGTAGCACAATTGGCTCTCACCCGACAGACAGGTCCTCTACCCCATCTGCATCTTCCACTACCAATGCCAAAAACTCACCTCCTGCGGTTGCCAATGAGCGCACTGCATCTCCACCTCCTCCTGCCGTTCCTACCCAGATGGTCAGCAAAAGCATGAGGAACAACAGCTTACTTAATCCTTCAAGTGCAGGGCAGATGAATGGCAGTTCAGGAATCTCACCGCCATATGCGAGGCAGAATAAGCCATCTGTTAGCCCAGTGAACGAAACCTTCGCAACACCCTCTAAACCTATCGCTACTACAACTCCATCAGTTTCAGCGTATCAGACCACGGTCCCAAGACATAGGACTATCCGAGCAGTCTCCACACCCAACTCGGTCACTGTAACCGCGCCTCCTTTGCGCACTCAGCAAAATCGCACTAGTCTCACTGGATCCAATGCCTCGAATCAAACTTTCTTGTCTAATCAGACCTCCCAACTCACGCGCAGGCAATCAGAGGGTTATGCTTCTCCTGCTTTGATGAGAGCGAACTCTCGCATGAAGATGAACCGTCGCTCTGCGTCAGCAAGATCTAGCGTGGGCTCTACTACCACCTCACGGGCACAGAATTCTTTCAGGGTGGAGGAACTGAAGACCAAGATCCACGAATTAGAGGAGGTTCTTTTACAGGAGAAGGCTGAACGGGAAACGGTCTATTCTCGTGTGTCCCAAATCAACTTCCTCGAAGGTGCATTAGACCGCGAGCGTGCTGAAAAACAACAACTTCTGGCTAAGCTGAAGGTTTATGAAACTGGAACACCACTCCTTGATGCGGATTCTTCATGTCCAACTCCTGACGGAGCCCATCGACGCAGCACTAGCTCTGGCGAGTCTAACAAGGATGGAAGCGGCTATGATACATTTTCGGACCGTGCTACGATGGTGGAATCTCCTAGCGTGGATGACTGGAGACGACTAAAGCGAGATTCAGAATCCAGAACAGACGCACTAGAGTCCAAAATCTCTGCACTTGAGCAAGAGATCGAGAACAGAGACATGCAGCTGGCAGCGTATGGTGAGGAAGCTTTCAGGTACCAGATTTTGGAACTTCAGAATGCGGTCACGGAGCTCAAACTAGGCAAGGAAGCGCTGAGAAACGAAAATGAAGCTTTATCGCTAGAGTTGAAGAAGTACAAGGAAAGTTTCAAGACTGTCAAGGCACGCAGCCAAACACTTGAGCGCAAACTTTCTGGCAGAAAGACGAAGCTGGAGGTGTATGAATCACAGATGAGTATCACGCAAGACAAGCTGACTCGAAGCAACGAAGAGGTCGAACAGAAAAACAAGTTGCTGATTCAAAAGGCTCGCGAGCTCGAAGATGTGTGGTCAAAGCTCAAGTCGACTGAGTCGCATTTGCAGGAATGTGAGAACCACATAGTCCATACTAATCGACAGATGGAGCTTTGCAGACTGGAGGTCGAGCAAGTACGAGGCGAATGTGAGCAGATCCAAGCTAAAGCACAGCATGAACGTTGGCAGTCAGAAAAACAAATAACTGCTTTGGAACGTGATAACCGCCGCGGAAAACGCATTGTCGCAGCACTGGAGACATCCCTGCAAGATCTCAAGATTTCGTTGGAAGAGAAGGCCATGGAAAACGACGAGCTGAACCGCTCCATTCAAAAAGTGATGGAACAGGCCAACGAGACTATTGAAGGAGCCAAGCGGCATTCCTTGTACATTGCGTCACCGGTAATGTCGCCTCTCCCGATGAGTCCCGTTCAGCGGCCTGCTAGTGCGACTACAATACGCACACATCATCCTAGGCGCAGTCAGATGCGAAACAGCGCAGGGGGCTATATTTCTTCCCACCCTGAGTCTCACCATCAGCAGCCTTATCGCAACTCGTTCAACTCGATTTTGAATGCAGCTGCTCGAGCTCAAGGCCACTCTGAAAACCAGACCCCATTGTCACTGCTCGAGAACTCTGTTCGCGTCGACACCTAGAAGTTAAAAGATCGCAACGACGAAACCAAAATGCTATATCTATTTTTTATTATACTTTTCATCCATCGATTCTACTCTATGATAGTAGATTCTTTTGTTGGCTCATTCTATTTTATTATTTTTCATGATTTTAATGAAGTCCTTTATTGCTTGTAATTAATATATTTCTATTCATTTCATCCGCACCACTTGGTCATGAAAAGGTGTGAACATGGCAAATATCAACCAAGCACGCAGCTTTACATGTAGGGCTCAAGTATACCGGAGAGCGGGCTTCACAACAAATAGGTGCACAACTAAATTCGAGGGACCTGTGCCATACGCAAGTAACGTGGTGGTGCCTGATAGAATCAACATTCTTGAGTCATAGACTTTAATGTTGTTGCGATAAGCTTTAATGCACACAAGTGCCAACTTAAACTTCCACCTACCTAAATGTACTGTATGTAACGTATAATCACATTTAGAAGAAGCCTGCATCTCTTTCTTCTGCTTTTCAAGAGCTTCAAATGCTTTTTTCAACGCTCAAGTTACTGAGAGAGGGAAATTATGGCAGCATGGTAATATTTGAATGAGCTTAAATCGCGCTTGAATCCTCTGCTCGTAAACAAACATTTGAAAATTCAGGACTAAGAATTATGTGCTTGACCATAAGCGTGCCATTGCATCTTGCTCGGATCGCGACTTCTATATCATTAATTGATTCTCAAAAAAAGTCCGATGGTTAGCCCAACGCGGCTGATCATTACGAACTGAATGCTTCCCGAAATAACTTGGTAGTATTCGAAAAACGTTGATAACAACTCTGAACTTGAAAGTTGAATGACACAGATCATTGCTTGAACTTTTTCAACTACAGCATTGATATGAATTGATTTGTTCTAATATTTTCGTTCTTGAAAGCTCTCTCTGTAGTGAC
Source organism: Geotrichum fermentans (assembly GCA_030564905.1). Taxonomy (NCBI): domain Eukaryota; kingdom Fungi; phylum Ascomycota; class Dipodascomycetes; order Dipodascales; family Dipodascaceae; genus Geotrichum; species Geotrichum fermentans. The sequence goes on from JAJMAG010000337.1 coordinate 18,476, forward strand.
TTCAGGGGCCCAAACCTGCGCATGTAGAATGCCAAAAGGCTTTTGCATATGAGTAGTATCGCATTCTGCTTTGTGGCTCGCGCAACAGGCCCTTTCAGCTAGCGTTGTTTATGTACTATTAGTTGCTCCATTTTGCACAGGGTACATACTTGGGTGGCTCCATTTTCTTTGTGTGTGCGTTTTCAGATGACAGCAATGGGTTGCTTCATATACATATACGGCTTCAATTTTTATTTATTTTTTTGTTTGGGGTTTAAATGTATATGCCGTTCAACCTTTGGTGATCTTTCGGCCCCCCTTAGAGGTGCATTCAATTAGAATTTGGGTCTTGCAAATCTGAAACTTTCCCGCTTATTGCCCACCAAAAACCGCGGAGCGTCCATATGCATGTACTACATATGATGAAGATCAGTCGATAAGCCAAAAATGGAATAAAACTTTACCTACATGTAGGTACAGTACCGTGGGTCAGATTCCATCAAATGCTAAGGGCCTGATACCAAGCAAATAAAAATAAATTTTCCATTTAATGGGCAAGGGTTTGTTTTGCACCCGCATATTGGACTGCAGATAATGTCGATACTGGCCAGCTGTTTTCATTTTATTCCTGCACCAACTTCACAAAATTGTCAAATTTTGGATGAATAATGAATGACATAATATCGAGAGAATATTTACATAATCT